>DF246448.1:0-10749 GCA_000507305.1 Breviolum minutum Mf 1.05b.01
ATAGGAATATTAAAGGCTTGTCCACTACGGGAGGCCCTCATCTTATGCTTATTAAGTGACTTTATTAATAGATGATCATTAGGCGAGGCAGTTGACACAGAGAATTGATTGCTTATTAATAATGCCTCGCCAGTTATAATCCTTAGTTACGACTGATGGATGAACAATAACCAGATTATCCATGCAGTAACCAGGCGTCCAGATAACACAGGTCCATCATAGACTCGTGAGTTACTAGAAGGCTCCACACGTTTCTTCCTGTCTTACTCGGGACTAGATCTGGATGAAGAAGACACATAGATTTCATAGATTTTTTACTTATTTAAGTCTTCCTGGACCATCCATTTCTCCTAAAGAAAGCCCTTAAAATCTATAGAAAAGCTAAGTTAGTAAGCCCGCTGGTAAGGACATGACTGGTAAAGAAGAATGCATAATGGTCCAACAATAAGATGCAGCGGGCGTAATAATCACTCAAAAACTCTGAAAATAGTCTTTTGGCGTCCTAAGACTCTCCCTCCAATTAATAAAAAATATCAATAATATTCTCTAAAAAGTCAACCGTAAAGGAATTCTATGAGACCAACATGCGGCTGTAAGACTCTTTTCTACTCCTTCAACCAACTGGCGTCCACCTTATATCTCCTCATAAATGCTGTGTCCCGACCAATAGTTTAATCCCGTTATGCCCTTGTGCTCAGGTAATAACCGTCTATAATCCCAAGATAATATTTTCTTTATTATATGTCCTCGCTAGATAAACTCCTAAAAAATCTCTGAGTTCTTGTGCCTTATCTTGGCNTAGAATAACCTACCTAAAAATCTCTGAGTTCTTGTGCCTTATCTTGGCTTCCTAATTAATCCTTAGACTTCATATCCTTGTCTTGTATTTATTAATGGTTGGGAGCAAAGGAATAACAATAATAACCCAATAATAACTATAAAATTTAATAATTAATAAATATAGTATAGATTTTATAGTTATAAGGGGTGATCAGAGACAATAAGTTCCAAGAATTTTCTTGTGTGACCGGGTGTAGGCTAGTAGCGGAAGGAAGATTAGGCTGTAGGTTCCTGCTCCCTCCGGTCGGCCTAAGAATTCTCGCAAATTGACCCTTACCTTTCGNATTCTATGAGACCAACATGCGGCTGTAAGACTCTTTTCTACTCCTTCAACCAACTGGCGTCCACCTTATATCTCCTCATAAATGCTGTGTCCCGACCAATAGTTTAATCCCGTTATGCCCTTGTGCTCAGGTAATAACCGTCTATAATCCCAAGATAATATTTTCTTTATTATATGTCCTCGCTAGATAAACTCCTAAAAAATCTCTGAGTTCTTGTGCCTTATCTTGGCTTCCTAATTAATCCTTAGACTTCATATCCTTGTCTTGTATTTATTAATGGTTGGGAGCAAAGGAATAACAATAATAACCCAATAATAACTATAAAATTTAATAATTAATAAATATAGTATAGATTTTATAGTTATAAGGGGTGATCAGAGACAATAAGTTCCAAGAATTTTCTTGTGTGACCGGGTGTAGGCTAGTAGCGGAAGGAAGATTAGGCTGTAGGTTCCTGCTCCCTCCGGTCGGCCTAAGAATTCTCGCAAATTGACCCTTACCTTTCGTCCTTGGACATGAGTTCCTTAATATTTACTGGCCTTTGATAGCCCTTCTGTTACGCGATTAATCATTCAAGGAATTTCCTGGCTTTTTCATTTATAATTAACTGTCGAATCATAAGCTTATACCGGATTTTGGATACTCTCCTCACCTACAATAACCTTTCTATCTTAGTATATGGATGTCACCTTACCACACTATAAGACCCTTCCTGGCTAGTACCAAGATGATCCATTCTCTCTCCCCAATAATCTCAAGCATAAGAGGGAAAGCTGGGTAACAATGGTAACAGAATTCTATCGGAGGGACGGTTACAAGACAATGAGTTCCTTTGCTGGAGGAGTGGTGACTAGGTGGGGACTATTAACAAATAATAATTAATAATGGTGTCCTAGCACTCTTTGGCTCTATAATCTCTAAAACTCTTGTAAAAAACAGATTAAAAATGTAAGTTTTAGCGGGTTTTCTGGGTCCATTCGTCTTCTCTTTATCCACCTTTCGCTTGCCACTTTCCAATCAGTGATCCAACTTTAACATCCTATCCTTCCCCACTTACTCTTCCTCTTTTCTATGAGTTCAGCTTGTTTACTGAGGATTGTGTCCCAACTGTAGACTCTAAAGATAAAATTCCTTTTAATTTCTGTAAAATCTTCTCTAAACCAAATATTATTTATATAATTCCTTATGGGATATCCAACAAAACCATTTCCTTTACCATAAAGCCAGAAAGAATATTGTTAGTTCCTTCCCTGGTATGTCCTAACGGTTTCCAAGATGGATTATAAAAAGGGAATGGTAAATAGATTGACAAGAGCATGAAGCCCAGTGTAAACGGTTAAACTAAGATAGAAAACTTCAAGATAATTTTCCTTCTTTAAGGGATAAGGCCCCGCATGATAGGAAAGAAAAGTCTACCAGAAGATAGCGGGATGAAGGGTTTTACCGGTAATCGCTAGTAACTCTGGAACAAGAATGACGGCTAGATTCAGCTTCTTACCACCGAGAAAGGGAATAAGCTTCAATAAATCTTAAAAATTAAATAAAATAATGATGGACAAGAACCAGATTACCTTTGAGCTCTAGTAAGAACCATAATAACACAGCAAATAATTATAGAAAACTGAAGGTTAGTAACTCCGTCTCAAGGAAACAAGCTTAGGACAATAGGAAACATATAAATAAATATTAATAATGAATTATCTTGTGATTAGTACACACGGCGGAGAGAAGGTTGACCACTGATCATAGAGGAATGAACTCCTGAAAACCCTTGGAATCCTATGTAAGGAAACAAAGGATGACCAAGAGCCAGACAGGGAGAAGAGACCACAGGATTCTTCCTAGACAGATAGGCCAGGCACCGTAAAGTATTTTGGAAGGGCCGATTAATCCCGTAAGTAATAATAAAATTGGGATTTTATAGATTAATAGGGCTTGCCATCATCCCATCCGACAATATAAATTCATAATTTTATTAGCTGTGTTTGGGGATTCCTTGGACTTATCTTTCTAATTCTTCCTACAGTATCCCATCACTCATATGACACAATAAAATAGATTTTTTAATTGAATTTATTATAATATCCTGTATACAATAGAAAGACAATAAATAAAATAGTTGTTGAAGGAAGGGATATAGCGGGGACTTCTTCATGAGGTGAATCAGTGCTTACCAGGTGGCCCCTACATCATATTATCTTATACGTGCCATCCCTTCTTCATTCCTTTGGGCCAAAAGAATTACTAATAATCATAGAATTGAATGGTTACCAGGCCCGGCCCTTGACTTCTGGTGTGACTTTATTGATCAATAATTAATAGAAGAAAATAGTATTTTATTGTAATTCTTAGGTTCATTCACTCGTTCAACCGTTAACCAATCATGAAGGCTGAAGAGGGTATACCTGGCAAGGAATCCTATTATCATTGAAGCTTCCAGGACTCGTCTGCCACGGCCGTAAGGGACAAGGAAACAAAGGTATTATTGAATGGTTATCCTAGTCTCCTTTCCCATAGAATTCCTTTATAATCATTCAGCATATTATCCGAGAATCCAAGGTAAGAACTCTTGTAACCGCTGGTAAGTCTTCAATAATAAAGTCACTAGCAAGGAAGGAAGGGTCCTAGAAGACTTCAATCATAATTTCCTTTCTAATACTTACCACCTATACCCAGACGAGATAAGAAGATTATATTATTTGTATATTATTGATTATTACAGGTCCTTCCACTCTTATTCCGGTTCATTGTGTTTTTGAGTTTTATGAGGGAATGAACCGGTGCTAGTTAGTGATTACAGCGGTCTCTCACTAATAAATACATAATATGATCACGAGCCAGTCATTCCTGTCATTATTATATGGCTTTATAGTGGATTTTATTAATAATTATTTGATTTTATCTTGGAGTGACTTTATTTCCTTTACTTTCTTATACCTTCCAAGACTCTTAGTACCGTTCCTGCTAAAGAAATCTCATAATTTATTCTTATTTATTTATATTTATAGGTGGAGGCCACTGCATGAAAGAGGAAATAGAATGTGAATATAGTGTGGCCGGCTTATTAATAGGAGAACTTGGGATTCATTAACTCTTATTATAGGTTTAATTATTGGTCTTCTGGTTCTCCTTTCCCTTCCTTCCAGGGTCTTCCTCCTTGCAATGGATATGGAAAAGCTGGAAAGGAGAAACCAGTAATTATTATGGATTAGGAGGCTGGTGACCAAATCTAGAGCTTATAAGGTTTACACTAGGCGTATAAGGCACTTTCACTCACAACAATAAGATAAATAATAGAAGAGAATCAATCAATAAGAAATATTATAAGAGAATTTACATTTAATAGTAAATTTAAGGTGAGTTATCCTTGTGGAGGCTCTTAAGAAAGGAAAGTTTATAATTTTTTATCTTTATAATTAATCGGTTTGGTTTGGTTTTACCTTCCTAATCCCTCCTAACACTTCCCTCGATTGCAAATTAATTAGAAGATTTATTCCCGTGGCGGAGCCAGTGTGGAAACAAAGGTAAGATTTTGGTCCAAAGGAAGCAGAAGAGCCACTAAAATACCATTAAAAACTTGTTAATTTTAGTGTTTTAGGTGACCAAAGAGTGAAGGTTTCTACAGATAACGGGTAAAGGGAGAGATAAAAGTGGATAAGGACAATAAGATATTATAGATTAAAAAGTCAATAAGAAACTGATGGGATCATTCATTCTAACTTCTTTGAGTCATTGGTAGGCAAAAGAACCTATAAAAATTAATTATTTATTGTATTCCTTGGGGCGTAGCCAGCCAAAAGACTGGGAAAATCTCATAAAATAATTGAAATTTCTTGGGTCATATCCTCTGTTACTAATGGTCACCACTGGGCCCTCCCTTCCTCCGGTCCTCCCAAATAAAGCTTAAATTGGTTCCTGATTGGGCTGGAGGTAACCGCTAAGACACTAAAAATAGTAAAATTTTGCATCTTAATTCTCCAGAGTTACCTCCAGATCAAGCATCCGAATGAAACTAACGCCTATTATTATTGCTTGATCCTATTACTACAGCCGCCTAATGATCACCCATTATTTTCTATCTTATACACGGCGGCTGGTCCCTACAAACAGGGAAATAAACCTCAAAAACAAGGAAATGTAAACCCTAAGGAAGCGTCAAGAGCCTATATAATTCTAAAATTAATATTAGATTTACTTGGGTGTTATCAGTCTTCTCATCATTCTATTCACATTTTATTATTGTTTTTACTTAGTTTATTCATTATATTTCTTATTAGTTTTGTCTTAATTATCTGTAAACTTTAATAATATTTTTAAGGAATTATAGATTTAATATCTGATATCCTTGGCTGGGCTTTCTCCAATATTATCCTCTCCTACTAAAGCCCAGCTATAACCATAAGATTTAGCATAATTTTTTAATGACTTTATTAACCGGTAAGGATTCGTCTCATTAAGGTTGATCCAATTCTTGAGCTTATGTTGTTACCGGTGGCTCCCCTATAGGCTACACCAACACTCGATTGTAGGAAATCTTATTATCATTACCAAGAAATCCATTAATCCTTAACTTTTTATTCCCTACAATCGCCAGTTAATCTTTCATTTTTATATGCATTATCTGGTTTTATCTTTATAGTCTATTGGTGAAGGGATCATTAATATCATTCCTTCCACAATAAAACCAGATAATGAATCCTGAGATAATTTTGGATAGAACTTTCTTAATAATGGAGGGTCCCAACATAAAATCACTGAAAAATCCTTAAATATTTTCATCCTTTAGGGACCCTCCAAGCCAAAGATTTCATTTATAATCTTAAGGTTACAGTTTTCTCTCTTCATAAGCTTCCAGGACTGATTATACCTTGGAGGAGAGGATATGTAAGACCAGAAACCTTTCAGTTTTATTAGCTCTCATCATATCCTCTGGTCCTAATCTTCCTAACTTTAAGCTCTGATCTTATCNCCACTAAAATACCATTAAAAACTTGTTAATTTTAGTGTTTTAGGTGACCAAAGAGTGAAGGTTTCTACAGATAACGGGTAAAGGGAGAGATAAAAGTGGATAAGGACAATAAGATATTATAGATTAAAAAGTCAATAAGAAACTGATGGGATCATTCATTCTAACTTCTTTGAGTCATTGGTAGGCAAAAGAACCTATAAAAATTAATTATTTATTGTATTCCTTGGGGCGTAGCCAGCCAAAAGACTGGGAAAATCTCATAAAATAATTGAAATTTCTTGGGTCATATCCTCTGTTACTAATGGTCACCACTGGGCCCTCCCTTCCTCCGGTCCTCCCAAATAAAGCTTAAATTGGTTCCTGATTGGGCTGGAGGTAACCGCTAAGACACTAAAAATAGTAAAATTTTGCATCTTAATTCTCCAGAGTTACCTCCAGATCAAGCATCCGAATGAAACTAACGCCTATTATTATTGCTTGATCCTATTACTACAGCCGCCTAATGATCACCCATTATTTTCTATCTTATACACGGCGGCTGGTCCCTACAAACAGGGAAATAAACCTCAAAAACAAGGAAATGTAAACCCTAAGGAAGCGTCAAGAGCCTATATAATTCTAAAATTAATATTAGATTTACTTGGGTGTTATCAGTCTTCTCATCATTCTATTCACATTTTATTATTGTTTTTACTTAGTTTATTCATTATATTTCTTATTAGTTTTGTCTTAATTATCTGTAAACTTTAATAATATTTTTAAGGAATTATAGATTTAATATCTGATATCCTTGGCTGGGCTTTCTCCAATATTATCCTCTCCTACTAAAGCCCAGCTATAACCATAAGATTTAGCATAATTTTTTAATGACTTTATTAACCGGTAAGGATTCGTCTCATTAAGGTTGATCCAATTCTTGAGCTTATGTTGTTACCGGTGGCTCCCCTATAGGCTACACCAACACTCGATTGTAGGAAATCTTATTATCATTACCAAGAAATCCATTAATCCTTAACTTTTTATTCCCTACAATCGCCAGTTAATCTTTCATTTTTATATGCATTATCTGGTTTTATCTTTATAGTCTATTGGTGAAGGGATCATTAATATCATTCCTTCCACAATAAAACCAGATAATGAATCCTGAGATAATTTTGGATAGAACTTTCTTAATAATGGAGGGTCCCAACATAAAATACACTGAAAAATACCTTAAACTAATTTTCTATCCTTTACGGGTACCCGTCCCAACGCCAAAGAATTTCTATTTATTAATACTTAAGGTTTAACAGTTTTCTTCTCTTCATAAGACTTCCACGGACTGATTATACCTTCGGTAGGAGAGGATATNTATCTTGGAGTGACTTTATTTCCTTTACTTTCTTATACCTTCCAAGACTCTTAGTACCGTTCCTGCTAAAGAAATCTCATAATTTATTCTTATTTATTTATATTTATAGGTGGAGGCCACTGCATGAAAGAGGAAATAGAATGTGAATATAGTGTGGCCGGCTTATTAATAGGAGAACTTGGGATTCATTAACTCTTATTATAGGTTTAATTATTGGTCTTCTGGTTCTCCTTTCCCTTCCTTCCAGGGTCTTCCTCCTTGCAATGGATATGGAAAAGCTGGAAAGGAGAAACCAGTAATTATTATGGATTAGGAGGCTGGTGACCAAATCTAGAGCTTATAAGGTTTACACTAGGCGTATAAGGCACTTTCACTCACAACAATAAGATAAATAATAGAAGAGAATCAATCAATAAGAAATATTATAAGAGAATTTACATTTAATAGTAAATTTAAGGTGAGTTATCCTTGTGGAGGCTCTTAAGAAAGGAAAGTTTATAATTTTTTATCTTTATAATTAATCGGTTTGGTTTGGTTTTACCTTCCTAATCCCTCCTAACACTTCCCTCGATTGCAAATTAATTAGAAGATTTATTCCCGTGGCGGAGCCAGTGTGGAAACAAAGGTAAGATTTTGGTCCAAAGGAAGCAGAAGAGCCACTAAAATACCATTAAAAACTTGTTAATTTTAGTGTTTTAGGTGACCAAAGAGTGAAGGTTTCTACAGATAACGGGTAAAGGGAGAGATAAAAGTGGATAAGGACAATAAGATATTATAGATTAAAAAGTCAATAAGAAACTGATGGGATCATTCATTCTAACTTCTTTGAGTCATTGGTAGGCAAAAGAACCTATAAAAATTAATTATTTATTGTATTCCTTGGGGCGTAGCCAGCCAAAAGACTGGGAAAATCTCATAAAATAATTGAAATTTCTTGGGTCATATCCTCTGTTACTAATGGTCACCACTGGGCCCTCCCTTCCTCCGGTCCTCCCAAATAAAGCTTAAATTGGTTCCTGATTGGGCTGGAGGTAACCGCTAAGACACTAAAAATAGTAAAATTTTGCATCTTAATTCTCCAGAGTTACCTCCAGATCAAGCATCCGAATGAAACTAACGCCTATTATTATTGCTTGATCCTATTACTACAGCCGCCTAATGATCACCCATTATTTTCTATCTTATACACGGCGGCTGGTCCCTACAAACAGGGAAATAAACCTCAAAAACAAGGAAATGTAAACCCTAAGGAAGCGTCAAGAGCCTATATAATTCTAAAATTAATATTAGATTTACTTGGGTGTTATCAGTCTTCTCATCATTCTATTCACATTTTATTATTGTTTTTACTTAGTTTATTCATTATATTTCTTATTAGTTTTGTCTTAATTATCTGTAAACTTTAATAATATTTTTAAGGAATTATAGATTTAATATCTGATATCCTTGGCTGGGCTTTCTCCAATATTATCCTCTCCTACTAAAGCCCAGCTATAACCATAAGATTTAGCATAATTTTTTAATGACTTTATTAACCGGTAAGGATTCGTCTCATTAAGGTTGATCCAATTCTTGAGCTTATGTTGTTACCGGTGGCTCCCCTATAGGCTACACCAACACTCGATTGTAGGAAATCTTATTATCATTACCAAGAAATCCATTAATCCTTAACTTTTTATTCCCTACAATCGCCAGTTAATCTTTCATTTTTATATGCATTATCTGGTTTTATCTTTATAGTCTATTGGTGAAGGGATCATTAATATCATTCCTTCCACAATAAAACCAGATAATGAATCCTGAGATAATTTTGGATAGAACTTTCTTAATAATGGAGGGTCCCAACATAAAATCACTGAAAAATCCTTAAATATTTTCATCCTTTAGGGACCCTCCAAGCCAAAGATTTCATTTATAATCTTAAGGTTACAGTTTTCTCTCTTCATAAGCTTCCAGGACTGATTATACCTTGGAGGAGAGGATATGTAAGACCAGAAACCTTTCAGTTTTATTAGCTCTCATCATATCCTCTGGTCCTAATCTTCCTAACTTTAAGCTCTGATCTTATCCCAGGTGACACAGAAGGCTTGTTGGTTTCAATCATATGTCCAGTCTTTGGAGGATACATTGGTGGAAGAAATCTATTAAAATGAGAAATAAAATGAGATTTTCTGAATGAATTCTGGGTGTATTTGGACATTATATTAGGTTTTTGAATGGATTTCCTGTCGCAGTCCAATGATTTTCTGTTTATTTTGGCTTCCAACAGACGAATGAATGAAGGTATATTGGTGGGTTGGTGACTGATAATATTGGAATAATCTTCAATCGGATGACCCATAGTGTGCACCAACCCTAAGAAGTGAGGAAGGAACTAAGAAATAATTAATTTATAATGGTGGACCCTATGGCACACAATAAATAATAGATTTTAAGCGGTCCCAAGAAAGTTAACTCTCTTAAGGATTTTTACCTTTATTAACTGGTCATTGCCTCCTCATATATAAACTGAAGAAGATATTATTGGTTAATCTTTGGACTTAAGGATTCCCGTGTGACTCACTGGCACTCTATTATTCTCCTATTTTATTTACCTTTATACTTCCATGAAAGATATGATTGTAGATAGAAGTGGCGAGAGTCAATATGCTAGATTCATTAGGCGTAGAAGGACTTACTAACTCTCGCCACCAGAATAAGATTATTAATCCCGGGAACGGCCCTACAGAAAGACAAAAGTTATATTTTATTTATTGTAATGTCTTTGGGCCGTTCCACTAGTCCCTACCAACCCTCACTTTCATAACTTGGCATGCGGCTTCACATTTTGATTGTATTTTTTTCTATTATTAATAATTATAGACCGACGGGAGCCCGTGAATAATACAATTTAATTATTTCTACCCTTCAAGGACTGGTCACGGGCTCCATAAGGCTTACAATCCTATACTTTTATTAATCCTTTTAAGTGTTATCCTTGGGCTGGAGTGGCCAGATACAATAAAAATATATTGATTCTTAAGGTTACACTAGCGACAGCGGTATGGCCACTCCACATACGGGGTAATAATCTCTAGAAGGACCACACATGACGGGTGACCACGGGTAGCTTGGCGGAAGCCTTTTGGGCTTACACCTTGCTACCGCTACCTTCCGTGGACCAAGGTAAGGGACTGGGAATCTTATGGTTGGTAAGGATAGGATTCTCCATTGCAAGGGAACTATAATAAGATAAAAACTTAGATTTTTATGGTCATATCCTACCTTTCCGGAAGAGACGAGTCCATGATGCAGGATTTCTTTGG
>DF246449.1:0-10195 GCA_000507305.1 Breviolum minutum Mf 1.05b.01
ACCATTTTACACAAAATGCTATGTTAGTAGTAGTCTGGTATTCACATTTGAACCTGAAAATTGGAATTTGACCGTTTTCTTTTCCAATTAAAACTCTTTATGTAAAAGTCTTCAAAATATGTTTTTTTTGGTCCAAATCAAGACCCGAGCCTTTTTTGGGGAGTCAATACCTGAAAGGCATTATCTGGTGGGGAAGTCTAAAATCACACACAATAGAAATGGGACGCGTACCATTTCACATGAAAATGCTATGTTAGTAGTAGTCTGGGTATTCACATTTAACTTGAAAATTGGAATTTGACCGTTTTCTTTTCCAAGTGAAACTCTTTATGTAAAAGACATTGCTATGTTAGTTTTTTCTTCTTTTGTTAGATTGTTCGTTTTTAGTTTCCAAAGAAGATGGTTGCCACTCGTTCTCGCTTCTTTTTGGGAACCAATTCAGAACACCACTAACATAGCTTTCCCCTAGAGTTGTTGATAACTCAAAACATTTTTGAACACCACTAACATAGCTTCCCCCAAGAGTTGTTGATAACTAAAAACATTTTTGAACACTACCAGGAAGCGACTAACATAGCAGCAGTCAAGAAGGGATGTATCCAACATATTTTTTCTAACATCAACTAACATAGCTTCCCAGAGATCATGTACAACGATGATGTTGTTGGGTATAACATGTTGGTAGCGATCAGGTTCAAAAAAATGTATCAAAAACGTGCTAAGCAATTCTTTGGATTACCATATGGCAAAAAAGTGGCACTTCTCACTAACATGGCAAAAAACCCTTGATCTGGCCAAAATCCATCCGGGGTGACTAACCTAGCGGGATGGACCTACGTCGCTAGAAAATGCAGGCCATGTTTGATTACCGGAGTGTATATGGTTCAACTTATATTGGTGATATTGGTGGCTCATGCTTGGAGGATCATTCCAGTTAGGAAGTACGTAGTTAGGACTTATGGTTAGTAAGTCCCCAGGACCTCGGGTTATTCTCCGTCCAAATGGCCATGAACATGGCCTCAAGCCATGTGAGTGATTCGAACCACATGTGGGTGATTCGAACCACTTACTAACTCGGGGCCCATCCTGTCAACGATCTTAGGAAAAAAAACTATAGGTACAATATTCGGTTCAATCCGCATGTCGGGTAGATTTGCCAAAAGGAAACCAACTAACTTGTCAACCGTGGTGACTACTGGATAAATCAGTTGGGTATGCCGTGTCCTACTAAAATGAACATCTTTGTATCCTAAATTTCAAGAACATCCCCACACTTAGGACCACTTCTAAACGAATTGCCAGTGCTAAAAAACCACAAAGCCAGTTACCAAGTTGCCGTAAAACCAACAAGATTGTCCCAATGAGCCACCAGCTTTGTCCCAATGAGTCCCATCCGACACATCTAAGATAAACAAATAGATATATGTATANAATGTTTTTTCGATGTTTTTGGTCCAAAATATTTGACCGAGAGCAACAACAACAAGAAGAACAACAAGAAGAACATATGACACCTTGTAACCTTGGTGCGGGCGGACCCTGCCGCGGAGCGGCGTGAATATATATATATATATATACCGAGATCCCAAATGACCCTTTTTTTGTTGGAAAAGGCCTTGTTTTGGAGGGGGGGGGTTGACCTTCAAAAATTGAGGTCATTGGGGTTCCAGGTATATATACAGATACACCCCCAATTTTTTTCACAATTTAATCTGATTGGTGGTTGAACCAACCCATTTGAAAAAATATGCTCGTCAAATTGGGTTCATCTCCCGAAGTATGGGTGAAAATAAAAAATCATTTGAAACCACCATCCGGTAATATATAGATACCAAGAACGATGTTTCTTAAAAAATATCTCCCGCTTCAACTATCGCTTTAAAGTCTACAGCCATTCATTCTGAAGAGCACATTCATAGTGTGTAACAGCACCTCAACTTAGATTTGCTTAAGATGCTTGGAAGAAATAAAACATATTCTCCCAAATGGTGGTTTAATAGTGATGAATCCCATGGGATCAAATGCGTCAAAAAACACCTCAACAAATCCAACTAAAACCCCCCCTAAGAATCACCTGTCCTATAGCATGATTCATGTATGGTATAGTTTACCTACGTTAACTGTAAAAAATCACCCATCCATCTAGATAAATATTCCATTCCCATGGATCCGTAATGGGTTAACATAACGTAACAGGACCAAGCAACCAACGCTGAAATCATCAACTAAACAGATCCAAGAACATGGTAATCACCTCCCAAAGTAGAGTTCCGATATCCTCTCGCTTCACTCAAAGTGCTTCAGAGCATCGCAGCCCAAAATTTGCTGTCAAGCTTAGGACAACAGCTATATGGGGACCACATTCAGCAGCCACAACTTGAATCCATTCATCCCACTTTGGTCTTGACAAAGCCACTGCTTGTCCCGGTGTTTTTCCCCGTGCTTTCTTCCTCCTCCGTGGCATTCTTCCCACCATGGCTTTTTGCTTGTTGTTCCCAGCCATAGGTCACAAACAATGGTGATTTAGCACCAAGATTATTCTAGCACTTCTAATGTTCATGTTCAGGATGCGGAAGTGTTGAATCATTGGAAAATATGCGTTGTTCAAATTTTCTGTGGTGATTTGCTGAGCCACACTCTCTCAGGCATGCGGAGGGATGAACAACAACATCCCTTAATTATTCCTTACTAAGACCTTACTTCGTGGGGGTTGGCATGACGGGGGGTTTGAACATCACCTCAACCAACCTTCAAACCTCCAGGGTACCCCGACTCCAAGGCATTCAGCACCGCATTGTGCGCCAGCTCAGCGACATTGGATGCTGGCACCACGCGATGTCCTTCGGGTACCAAGTCTGACAAACCTGGCGACTTCGGAGGTTTCTCGGAGCGGGGTTGAGGAGGAGGATGAACAACTATACCCCATGAGATCATATAGGATCCATGTATGGTATATTTTCCTACATTTGGTTTCTCTTACAGGTATAAAAGCGGGTTGAACATGTAAAATATTTACAACTATACTATACAAAATGGGTCCAGGTATAACTCCAGATATATCGGGTTATAAATGTTATGATTAGGGTTAAAGGGGTAGGGTTAAATCTAAAAAATTAACTCCAGTTATAAAACAAGTTGAAAATGAGCTATTTCAGTACCTGCCAAACAACTCCAGATATAAATGGGGGTGAAATGACTCCTGTTACTCGTTTGTAAGGCCGCAGGCCGTTTCAAGGGGTTAAATTCCATTTCGAATTAGTAGGATCCCATCTTGTGGGTGCTTTAATTTCAACCCTGAAAAATGCGTCGGAACGGGAATCTTCCAGAAATAGGCAAGAACATTAATGAAAATCAAAAAAATAAAATAAAAACATGAATTCACATGAAGAAGATGGGTAACTCCCTTGCAAACTGGGGGGTTAAGATGAAGCAACCTCACCTACACCGAGTTGATCATTTGGGTGCCATGAAGTCACGTTCGCAGTGGGAATAAGCCAACCCGACTGCAAAGACCACACTTCAAAAGCAGTGCGTTGAAAGCAAATGGGTTCTTATACCCATAGGATCTATGTGACTGATATATTGGTATATTTTCTTACATGGATCATTCATTCTTATGGTATAAAGTATACATGGATCGCATGGGATAATGATTTGTGATAAATAATCCCTTATAACCGCATAAAACCCCCTACCTTAGATTTGCCTAAGACGCTCGGACAACACTCAAAGAACATTCCTCCCAGACGTTGCGAATAAAAAACCACGGGTTAATCAGTCACCGCTCACATCCGACCCCCACCTTCAGCACCCACAGTACCAACGCTACCAGTTCCAGTGGAATCACGCGAGTTGCGCCGGACACTGAGACGCAAAGCATCTCGTTGATGCGCCTTCAGTTTTTGTTTGGGTTTGATTCACTTGCTTGCTGGGTTCACCCTCGAAACAATAATCATAACCACCCAACTCGACACAATTCGGACACTCATGCACCCGCAGCGTCATGAGAAGATTCCCGCAGTTTAAAGCTTTAGTGCATCTTCATATTCAATGTGGGTTCCCATCTCGAAAAAAAAATCTAGCATGCAACAGGAAAAATCAAAAGGTGCTTTGGTGTTTGGACGATCCAATGATGACATTTGTGATTCGCCATGACGAGATCATGATTGAAACATGGACACAAAATGGTTTTATAAACATGGTTATGTATCATGATGAAATATTGATTTTGTGTAGTGCTTGAGCAACCATCCCCAAGAAAAGAAGGCTTGACAAAACTGGAAACCAATTCAAATTCTAAGTGTTCAGTGGAAACCGGGTGCAGTTTAGCTTAAACAAGCGCCTTTATATGCATTCAGTTGGCTAGGATGCATCATCCCCCCAGGGTAGTCAACTATCCAAACAACCAAAAGTCCGAGGAACAACCGCCGACACAGTGTGGTGCAAAACGCCTCCCCGTTGCCTGGAAGTCGGCACGGCATGGATTCAACCAAACATGGTGGGCCAAGGGTAAATGCCACTGCACCTCCCTTAAACAGGGGTCATCATACTTGGATCTTCTAGATATGTAAAGTTTCAGCCTTTTGGTAATTTTTTTCCGGTGAAGAGGCACATCTTTTTCACACGGCGAGGTATTTCCAGCCCAAAATCTGCATTGTGGGCAATCGCTCAGAATGACCATTGCATTTATTGTTGCTTGATTCCCCCATGCAATCTGGGTAATTTAATGACCCCTGCTGAAAACAGGCCTTTTGCCCCCAAAGGATTCCAACGTTTATTAGTTTCAACGAAGGCGATCGGGTACTGCAATATCTCGTTCACAGTGAACATAATTATGAAAGGCTGTTGATGACGGGCCCCAAGTAGCACCCATACCATCCATGTCTGGCATGTTTACCAACATCCGCTTTATTTTAAAGATAGTAAGCCTTAAATAAAACCGTCCCCGTCCCATGGGCGCTGCAAAATATCTGCTCTAGGCACACACTGGAGAAAACCTTCAGATTATTCCCCTTGAAAGGAAAACCGAAGTTAACTCTGCGATCGCCGGGTGCGAGATGACAAGCTCATGCTCCGATATGCCCCGTTTGTTCAGATCGGCAAGGCAATGACAAGCATGTTTCATGCGTCTTGGAACTTCATACACTATTCACGTGTTTGGCAACCAGGGGCACTCCGGAATGGACGTTTCATGTGAGTACTTGCGTCACTTTTCGTGGCAGGCGCAAATATTTGGTGAATAAACATAAATAACATAAGCAATCATTGGTTTTCAGGAAATATAACCTCGGAAAAACAGCCCGAAAAACAGGTCCCCTAAATAAGACATACTGTACATATGGTCACCCACCCCTCCAAGCAGGATGCCAATCACCACCGGGATGACATGACATGGCCGAACCCCTGTAATCCTTCACTTTCCACTGTTGCTGGGTCGAGGGTAGATCGTAGATCCAACATACGGGTATCTACTTGGTGTACTTAGCTGTGAAACATGTAATTTCAAAGCCCAAATTGCACCAGAAACTCCCAAAAGTTTTTACATCCAATTAGGATCTAGTTGGTGGTTTCAACCCATTTGAGAATATTAGCCAAATTGGATCATTAGTCTAGTATTTGAAACCACCACCCAGGGATCATTGATTTCCATGTTCGCTTCTTCTACAACCAGATTGTTCCAAGAAGAGGGAAATCCATGGGTCCCACACTTTGGGATTTTTCAACGCTGAAAATCTTCCCTTTTTACATCTCTTCCATAGTTTCAAAAATAAGCTTAATTAATATGTATATATATATATACCCTGGAAGTCAACCACCATTTAAACATATCTAACCTATGATGGTTCCTTTTTGATGATAATAAATCATGACTTTGAAACATGCTGGTTCGTAAACCAAGCTATGAAAAATGGCGGTTCAAAATTCCAGGGTGTAGGTTCCTCCGACACAGAATTTCAACCAAAAAATCGCTACAATTGGGCCACGAAAAAAAAACATCCTCTTACTTTCTACTGGTTGTTCCATAGGGATCCTCACAATTGCTTGTAGTTTGCCCATCCCCTATGTACCCTGAACAACCGAGCCACTTGGAAAGCATTATTTTTTAGGGTCGAACTGTTAGTTTGAGGGAGTGGAATCACAAACAAGTTCAGATACTTGGGATGTCCTTTTAAAAGTTAGGATCAATTACTAGTATGTCACTGGCTGATATTTTACTTCAATACTGTACTTGTCAATATAGGCCAACCGAAAAAAAACACATCTAAACACCATGAGGTTTACGGTGCACCCTCATGAGCGCCGTGAACAATTTTTGAGTTGTATGTTTCAAAACAAACATTGTCAATCATACCAAGCAAATGAACCTGGTTGTTTCTTTTACCATTCCCAAAAGTTTATGTTCAATATTTTCAAGAAAACATCTCAAGTGATGACTTTTTTTGGTTTCATTTGTCCTTTTTTTGGTTGTGGTTTCAAAGATGTTTGCGCGTTCACACCTACGTGAGGAGATTATCCAATTTGACTTGCAAGTAGCATTAAAGCTCCGAAAACTAAACATAAGAAACTTTACCGACAAACGCTCAATTTTTACTGAATACAGGTAGCTAGTAAGAAACCACAAGAAACAGTGAGACAATTGGCAACCAATACATGTTGTATTACTAGACATGGTCGCTTGCAAGAAGGAGAAACATCTCTCACATCACAACGCTTCAATGTCTTGGGGGGTTGGTTCCCATGTTTCCATGTTCAAAGGTTCATATTTTTTTGGTGGTGGTAATATACCCATAGGATCCATGTATGGTATATTTTACCTACCTTTGGTTTTCATGTAGGTAAATATACCAGTCCCATGGATCCGTAATGGGTACTCAAATTTACGCCTTTCTTTGAAATACAAACGTTTAAGTCGACCATATAAACGTCCATTGTCATATGCTAGTCCCATGGATTTATAAACTACCATTGCCTAACCATGGCATTAATTGTTCACCAGAAACTTGAAACTTAAAAGTACTATACCTTTGCATTGTTTGATCCCTTCAAAAATTGGAAAAGTTTATGATCCCCCTGCAATTGAATTTAAAAATGCCGGTACCTAAAATGGAGGTGCTCACCTATTTTTTTTACCCTTTTTTGAAGAAGGGGAGGTGTCAGATGTCTTAAGGCTAAGGTAAAATAATTTGATATTCCCTGTCGACATCAAGGGTTACCATACCTAGAAACCGGTGTTTCCGGTGTTTTTTTTTCGGGTATGTTTTTGTGGGGGGTCCGGTCATAACCGAACTCCAAAATTTTCTGAGGTTTTGGATATTTTCAAGTTCTGTTGGTACATTTGGCCATTAAAATCCCTAAGAGATGCTCCATGGTAAGGTTTTTTATTAACCTAATTATCCGATTCTATCCATGTACGGTACCTACATTGGTATGATGTTTTTTTCAAAATGATTGGGTCATCAAAAGCTGGCAATCAAAAAAGAAAAACTGTTGTTTTAAGGGTGTATAGGGGGTTATACTACCCAGTTATGTTGGCATATTTTTCAAATGGGTTGAAACCACCAACTAGTCATGGTTGAGTGGAAAATCGCCAAATTGGAAAGGTATTCACTATTGGAGATACGCCATTTTTCTCTGAACTATTATGATGGGAGGAAGGGTAGTCAAGATCATTCCGTATTTTGCCCAAACTACTGGATACGGCTTAATCCTTCGTTGACGGTAAGCGCCTTTTTGTTTGACCGCTTTTTCTATTCTTGACTTTGCCCAAGTTGGGTTCACATGCCCATGCCTTCCATGGAACCGATAAATATTTACCTACATGGATGGTTGATTTCGCTGGTAAATGACTACAGTAAACGGGGGGTGATCCTAACTACCCTCCCTGAAACTAACAGTTCGCCCATGAAGATCCCCATCAAACTCCTGGTAACTACCATCAAACTGGCGGATTTTCATGGACGACCTGTTAGTTTCAGGGAGGGTTTCCTTAAAAAAAGGGATGATCGTAAGATGTTCAAATGCAAGCTGTTGGTTGGGCTCAGTTTTTGTTTGCATCATCACAAAAATCCCTTATTAGGTAGTTTTGAAGCAAAGCACAACCGCGAATCCCCGAAGTCCTCAATTCGTTTCAAATTATGCGGTGACCAAAAAATTGGGACCGTTGTAGGCCAGTATAGCTTGCAACTACGAGGTGGGCCCCGAGCCAATCGTTATAATGGAGTGACATGGGGTTGTTGTAATTAACTGGGGTCATCTCAACTTACTGATAAGGGTTGTAACTCCATTTATAAGTGGAAGGGGCCCACCTTATATGATCTCATTGTGTAAACCGCATGTGCTTTTAATTTCAGCCCTCACCAGTACATGTTGTTTTCCTTAGCCTATTTTCATCTATTTTCAATAAACTGTAAAGTTTCATTTTCCGAATTTACTGGGTGGCTGGTAGATCCAATTTCAACCTGCTAACATTTTATAACTAACTATACCGTCCATGGACTTGACAATCCCCGCGAAACCACCCCTAATCATTGAACCGAGCCACATGGCAACCGCCAAACCACCAGCGCGTTTCAATTTGTTCAGCAAATCCCTGGGCACAATCAGCAAAACCCACATACTCTCGCCAAAATAAGACTTTTCATTGACATAAATTATGAAGGCTGAAGGCACTGTACCTTCCAACTCAGAAACCGTTTGCAAAATATTTTTTTGCGCGTGAAACGTTTGGTCATCTCTGGGTTGTGTGGCCAAGGTCAGTTTCGGAGTGCGAAACTGAGGGGTGCCATTTTTTGAGTGGCCTCCAGTTTACATGAAAAATCAAAATTTTGAAGTCTCAAACTCTGACAACTCCTTCCAAATCAAGCATCAACTATCCCATGCGATCCATGGGATTGGTATATTCACCTATGTGGTTGATTATGGTTGATTTGTATGAAAGATGTTCGTAAATATATTGTACACGGATGCTATGTGTATGATACCCATGTTTTATCCCAAGAAGTCTCTAACCCACCCTCCAAATTTGAGGCGCCACTCGCGGACTTGGTAAAACATCCGAAAATACTCTGGAGATCCCTACTTTCATGCGACATCCAACTTTTGGCAACTTGCTGTGTGAAAACCACCTCTTTTGCAAAAAATCCTGAAGGCGCACAAGGGAAATATATTCCATGAATATACCCCAGCCATGCTTTGATCACCCCCAACTCCATTCCAATTTGTCCATCCCTCCATTGCCAAGTGACGAAGCTTTGGGTGGTGCCGTTGGTTCGCTGCGGATACTCGACACCTGCCAAAAAAAGCTGGAGCCGAAAGGAGTTCCTAAAATTTTAAACATCCAACATCAAAAAGGCCAACTCACATCTAAACATTGTATTGCTTATACATTGCGCGGTTAACGATTCATACTTGACCCCTTCACATACAAATCGTCGTCCACGCGTGAACAAGACTGACATTCAGCCCAGTGCCCCTCTCATGAATCTGTCCGAACCGTTGTCTTTTGAATGAGCAGGACGGCTTCTTTTTCCCAGTGTTTGTTCTGGCGTCCACGAAGCTTGGTGCGGCTCCTGACGCATAAGTGCTTTTCATGATCTGCGAGTTTACATTTCTTATCATGTCTTAAAAAATTAAAGTCATAGGCTGGGAAGTTTTTCGGCTCGCTTTTGCTTCCGGAGCGGGTTTTGGTTGGCGAGCTCTTCTTTGTAGGCGTCTAGTTTCGGGCCAGGTTCCTGGGCATGCCGTTCGCTCGTGCCCCTTTATCCTTCACATCTTGCAATAATACGCTTTTATTCAAGTATAAGCAGTCCTGCTTTTCAAGATACGTCGAAAAAGTCCTCCTCTTCCGCCTCTTGTTCCACCTCCTCCAAGAACTCCCTCCTGCACTTCCCGGCGCCTCCTCTCCGCTGCCAAGTCCTCAAGGCAGCTCGCACCTCCTCGTCCCCAATCCTCCGAAACAAGCGCCTCCTCCAAAACTTCCGTCCCCTTTTCCTCTTCCCCCGCCACCACCACCTCCTCTTCGACGTGGCGTTCCTCCCTCGAAAACGACCCCCCATCCTCAAAAGTCCAAGGTGGTATCCCCTCCCCATCGGGGCCCCCGCCGCGTACGATGGAATAAATGGTACTATTTGATGCTGACGATCTTTCCATCAGATACATTGGGCAGCTTTCCCCCCGAACCATGTAAATATTGAAA
>DF246451.1:0-10169 GCA_000507305.1 Breviolum minutum Mf 1.05b.01
CTTGACACTACTCTACTTGACACTACTCTACTTGACTCTACTCTACTTGACACTACTCTACTTGACTTCACTCTACTTGACTCTACTCTACTTGACTTTACTCTACTTAACTTTACTGGGATGTCGTTCGTATATCGGAAGTTTCTCAGCTAAACTTCCTTTGATAACCTACTTTTTACTTTATACCTTTCTTTATACCTTTTATATGGTGTGTTAATGTCTTATGTTGCTATGTGCTATGATAAATTGAAACGAAATGACATCTATGCTACTTATGAAACATGGTGCAAAAATGATAGAATGATAAATGCTATGTGATCAATGACAAATGAACTACTGCAACAAAAAATATATAACATTAAAAGAAGTAAGAACTGCCACAGGCTCATCAGTTGACTTACTTTTCCAAATTTTTCAGGTCACTAGGAAGTGAAACAAACCCTCGAGATGCAATACATCTGACGGAGTCAAAATGTACAGATTTGCGGTTCTGCAGAACCCGGGTCCAATTAAAAATGACCTTGAGGTTGATATGGCTTTGGCTTCTTTCTTGTTGCTTCCACCATACTCTTTTTGGATAAAGTTATTAGGTCATCTTGCACAACATTTTCCCCCAGTTTTGATTTGAAACCTCACCTTGGAATTTTCATGAGAATCAACATGAACAACTGAACTTGAGCCTACTTGACTCGTTCATCTTGCGGTAGCAAGGCCTAAACCCTATGCATGTCTCAAACCCCCGACGGTTTTTCCTGATGTTTTCTGTACTTGGCCACCCGCACGTGGTGGGTCTGGTGGTCGCTAAGGGTCCGAGTTGTGCCTCAAACATTCATCCCGGTCTGATGGTTTAGAAATCCTTCGATCACCAGTTGATGTTGGTAGTTTTTCCATCTTTTACAAAGGTTTTACATGTCTCAACTTCTGCCGGATTTCTTTCACCAACAATATCACTGGCTAAGCACCAATTTCCACATGGTGTATCTTGAAGCAAAAAACATCTCTTACAAGTCTATGTCCAATCGACCATTTGAAGACTAAGTCAAAGATATCTCCCCAAACTCAAACCTGGGTGAATCACTTTATTGAATAAACTCACAGGAAAATCTGAAAAAAACAACAAAACATTGAATAGGTTGTCGTTGCAGTGTTCGTTGTTGTTGTCGGCCTAAATTCATCCAAGGAACTAGGTGAGGAATGAAAAACACCCTGGTTGGTTGGGTTATATAGGGGATCACGAACTACCCAGGTATAGGGAATATTTTATAAACCATGAAATTAGGAGCCCTATTCTTCAATTTGCAAATCATTGTCTAGTTGGTGGTTTCAACCCATATGAAAAACATTAGTCAAATTGGACATCTTCCCCAAATTTCGGGGTGAAAATAAAAAATATTTGAAACCACCACCTAGTTGTTGGTTGGAAGATTCCAACTCATCCTTCCCCCGGTTGCATCCTGTTTCCATGGCCGTTTCGGCCTTGGCAGTTGCCATGGCACCCGCGGTGCCGACGGCATCCTCGAAGGCGCAGGAAATCCATGCGGCGCCACGGAGGTCCTGTGAAATTCATGGTGGAATCTAAGGGTAAAACCCAGTTTTCGGTACCTTCCGGTAAACAAACATAGCAATGGAAAATCCCCATCTTGAATAGGAAATACATCTTCAAATGGTGGATTTTCCATTGCTATGTTAGATTACCGGAGTGTACCCTAAAATGGTAGTTAGAATCCTTTTATGGGATGGTTTATTTATATACCCTACAAACTGAAGATGAGAACTAGTTTGGGTAATTTTGATCGAAGTTCCCTGGAACTAACTAAGGTGTATTACCTTAAGGCCTCACGGGATTCTGAAGCCGGTTGTTTTGGATCAACCCCTGAAAACTAACAGCAAAAGCACCCTGAACATGGATGATTGGAAGACTAGTTTAACTTTTTGGGATGGCCCATTTTCAGGGGCAATGCTGAACCAAACATACATTTTTGGATTTGCTTGTTCGAGGCTTGGACAAAAATTCCAAAAATATTCCACCAAATCGTGGTTTCATGGTGATTTACCATGGTAAACAAAAAAACATCTTGACACACATCCAAATAAGCGCCAAATTGAGGGACCAACCGGTGGTAGTTAAGAACCACCAAAAATAAGGCCTCAAAAAATGCAGCACATGAAAACAAGGGTTCAGAAATCCGGCCAACCAGTTGAGAGATGTGTCTTAATTGGGGGGTTGCCAAAACCCTGGTAACAATGAGTAAATATCCAGTCCTGTGATTCTCATGATTCCCACGGAATTGTTTCTCAAAATGTAGCGGCATTTGGTGGTGGTTCAAGAATTAAAAAAAAATCATGGGGGTCAAAATGGGAATAATTTTTCTCAAATAATGGGGCCTAGGGGTGAACATTTTTAAAGCATGCTTAAAACTACCTCCTAGTGCTAGCCCCCAAAATCTTACCCTGTGATAAAAAAGTAAGTGATTGCTCCCCCAAAGATGTTTTTTTTCATAAATCTTCATTTCGGTGATAACATGTTTAGGTGGGAGATATCCAAACATTACCACCTCAGGTTTGCGAATCATTGATAGGAAAACCTGAACCACACATCTTCCTACCAAATGGCTTTCCCTTTTCATGTTGTTTTACTATCGTTTAGGTAGTTTACCAAGAATCACCCACCCAAAAAAAAGAAAACCAATCCTAGGAAGCTTTCTTGTAGGCAAGCTGGAGAAGTCAAGCTGGTCGCTATGGTTGAAGACCTGCTTCTGGTTTTGCTTCAGGAATGGCACCAAAACCTTCTCCAAAGTGACGAAAAACCACCTCGCTTTCATCGAGTGGTGCTTTAAGTGGTACCACCTGGGTTGGAAATGCGGCGGCACCATTGGACAAAGGAAGCTTCTTCTTCTAAGTTCCAAATGCTGCTTCGGTTGCGACCTTTGCGACACACGCAACGCTGAATCAGGCGACAATGCCTTCGAAGAAAAGCTTCACAGGCCGAGTTTCCGGGTAATTCCAAAATAGACGTCATGAGTGGTGCTTCATGGCGCTGACCGTTGGCAGGATTGTCAGATTCAAATGTTAAATTCTGAAAGGTGAGATCAAATTAGATCAAAGATTGCTTACTTGTTGGTCACCTTGAAAAGAAGTTGCGCTTCCCCAACCTTTCTGCTGTAGTGGCCATCTTGTGGACGCACTTGGCACTGGTTTGATGTTGAACGATGGGATGGAGACAACCCCGTCTGACTTGAGGTTTGTTCGTGGCGAAAAACGAAATCCAACAAGAATTAACCATTTTCTGGACGTGCTTTCTTTGGGGTTCCTGAATTGTCAGAGACACCTCACCATCCGGCAATTTGGGGCCGTTAAAAACCCCGAGAGAAAATTCCATCGAAGAACCGGGCAACATTTTTGAGAAGGCGGCTTCTACTTGTAGTTCCAAGGCAACGAAAAGGTTGGAAATCAAAAAAGCCTACCTATGAAACCCCTCAGTTTTGCGTTTCTTTTCTGAATCTCATGGGTCGAAAAGTTCAACTAAAAACTTCCGGGGCGATGTGATATTACCTACCCAAGCAATTCATTGGTGGGGAAAGCCCTGAAAACGACCATAGGTTTGCATCAAGTTTGACCTCCCCCTAACATGAGTCCCATTGAAAAATCCACCCATTTCCCAACCGCCGTTTACCTTTCGCTCCTGATGGGTGCCAGCAGCACCTGGATAAAAGAATCCAAGGTTTTGTTGGGACATGTTTGGGGGGATGGGCATAGGCAAGCAGGCTGTGGTTGGATGATTTTGTCTTGTTTTTTTTTTTGGACCCCTTTGAACAGTAAAACACTAGAAGCCAGAAGACATAGAAGGAGACTTTGACATGGATCTTTTCCTACATTCTTTTATATCTTAGAATTTGATTGATCTTTGATTTGCCTTTTTGATGTTTGGAAGCAGAAGGTAAACTTCCCATTGTCACCGCTACTGTGGGGAAACGATTATCACATCGCCCTCCAAACAAATGGGAGGTAGCAACTAAAGCTAGAAAATAGCTCCCACTTGTGAAGCAGTTTTAAAGGCCAAAGAGCTGAAGATAGGAAGGTCAAAATGAATGGCCTTTCGACAAACATGAATCATTTTTTTTCATGGGAAGTCTCTTGTGATGATGTTGATGACTTTTTTTCCACCCAAAATTGGGGCTGTTTCTTCTGACTGAGCAACAAAATTCTAATTTTTCCTATATTGTTCTTTTTCGGAAAAAAATGTCGGTATCGTTCACTAGTGATGTATCTGTTTTTGATTGGAACATGCCAAGCACATATTTGATAAAACACATAGGTCTATAAGGAACATCCAAACCGCCAGCCAACCATCGGTTGAACAACGAAATATTCGGCTTGGAAATTCGGTTGAATGCCTTGCCCTACCACAATCTACGAGTAGCTGTTGATACTCGAAGCTTGAAAAATATCCGGAAAAAAATCATGGGAATGATTTTACACCCCTACAACATGGATTAGATCTAAGTCAACTTCAAGCCCATATTGAATGAAGCTATAATATTTGGTTACGCATTTTATGTGCTAATCCTTTTTTGTCCGCTACTCACCAAACCGCTTTGTGTAAACGGCCGATTTGGTAGTTAGTAGCAAAGTACTTGACTTCTAGATTCACAGCACATATAAATTGTTTGGCTATATCTTCTCCAATGTGTTTGTTTTTTCTGCTTGTCCATTTTCCCAAACAAATCTGAACTTGCTCTTCACCTTGAAGTTTTCAACCACAGGAAAACCACTGGAAATTTGGAGGGAAAAAATCCCCACAAAGTTTGAGACATACTCGACATACAAAAATATTTCAGGCCGAAGTCCTGCATCTTAAAACTTTATAGATTCGCGGTTCAGATGATAAGAAGGTGCAACAAAAACAGAAAAACATGGTGATCTTTCGTGATTGATATATTTACCATGCTTAGAACATAAAAAATAATCACCAACAACACCAACAAAAATCCAAGTCAAAAACACCACCACCAAATAATTCTTATTTTTGTTTGTTTGTCCGTTCTTTTTTTTCTTTTTCGCCATGTTGTTTTTTCTTTCACTCCAAAAAAACCGCAACGACAAAAAATTCCGGGGGGTCACCTTGCGCCAGGAGTCTGACTAATTCCGGTGGCCTCACTGAAGGCTGACGCAACGTCGCTGGACCCGTTAGATTTGGAAGTCGTTTGATGATGGGAAGATTTGGTACACAGTTACATTAATATGCTTCTATAAATGTAGATAAATTTTTAGGTATATAATATATATATAAAATATATTTCAAGGATAGAATGAAAGACCTTTAGTTTATTGATCTAGAATTTGGAGAGTGAAAGTTTGTTTTTTGAAAATGATACATACATTATGTAGATATTACACGCACACGGGTGCCTACATATACGCAAATGTAGATATATTCGACAATTATGTAGATATAGCCAGCTAGAGATATGGAGAACACCTCAAAAAACATATGCAAACGCATGATATTTACATACCAGCATCCTCCGAACTAGTGTTGTTTTAACCCTAAAGCATTTCTCAATACCACCCTCATGATTTCTCAATAAAAAACCTCGGTTGTAAAAACTCAAGCTGAAGCTAAAAGTCCAACTTGGACTTTCAACATGTTTACGAAACATCGCAAAAAGTGAAGATCATCTACAAACGAACGTTTTGTAGACTTTGCATTGGGGACTTTGCCAATAAAACACCCTGAGTGAAAACTAACAAGTGGATGCCTGGCAGGGCTCCACATCCGACCCTCGTGAAATTTTCACCATAAAGGACCGCCAGCGACCCGTTGATTTGAGTGCCCCCAACGCGCATGCCTGACGTTTTCGAAAGGAGGAAAGCGGCGTTTTGCTGAAGATCATTACCACATTGGCATATGGAATAAATTTCAACGCGGCCTCCATCTTTTGTATAAAGTGTTCAGTCATTTGTCATGTTGTCTTCTTTTAGGCAGGTATACTTGGAAGTATCATGAAAGTGGGGATTGTTGAGGATTATCAGACTTCCGGAATCATTTTTTCTGTACCTGTCTTCCATTTTGTGAAGTAGAAAAGTGATAAGTGGAAACTTTTCTGTTTTACTAGTGGTTAAAGTATACCCTCCCTGAAACTAACATAGCCACTACAAATGGATGGTTGGAATACTAGTTTCCTTTTGGGATGGCTTATTTTCAGGGGCAAGCTGTTAGTTTCAGGGAGGGTATGGCAAATGTGCCAGTTTTTCTTGAGATTATTGGGATTCCCTTGGAGATCCGTCCCTGGAAAGGCACGACTCACGAAAGGTTGGAGGGGTATTTCGAGATCCGTCAGTCACCTCCCTGCTAGCGACGAACAACCTTATCAAGCCTCTCAAACAATACCTTCATGAAAAGTATGTCGTAATGTACCATATGTTTCCCATGCATTTATCATATATTTGACATGTGTTTACTACACCTACAATATTTATATCATCCCAACATTTTGCTGCCTGAAACCATCATTCTGAAGCGAAAATCGACCCGCGGAAGCCTCTTGTTCGGCCGCGTCTTGCCACCAAGCACGTGCACAAGCATGACCAACCTAAGGCAACTCGAAAATTCCCATGTTTCGGCACCAAAACTGAAGGGATTTGTAAGGGATCAAAAGGACCCCTAATCCATCACTCACTAGGTATATGACACACACGCACATACACACACTTCATCAAATATAGAAATTTGGATAGACATTTCTTTTTAGCTCACATTTTGAACTAAGCAATTCAATTCTACAGTTGGTTCAACGAAAAATAGCTGTTTTTTTTGGGGGGTGAATCCTCGACAAAGCGAGGTAACCCCCTATCAAATGATGAGAAACACTATGTACCCTCCGAAAACTCACATGACAATGGAAAAAACAAGCTAAACAAGCTATATATCCTCCTATTGAAACATGCTCATGTTCCAGCCAGCCATGTTAGTTTACTGGAGAAGAATCATACCAACAAAAATCATGGCATCATAGAAATCACGGTGGTACAAATCCACAAATCCATGCTACAACCAGGGCAAGTCAAAATCGTGACCACTTAGATCACTTGTCCAAATCAATGAATCGTGGGAGCCAAACCCGACACAACGAGTTGCAAATTCGGCAAAATCCTTGGGTTTTCGAGGGCTTCGAGATTCCCATCCATCACTCTTAGAGATGTCATGATGATCATTGCGAGTAGCGCTGAGTGATGTATTTTTCGTCACAATTTATGGGAACAAAGTCGTGAAAAGTTGTGGAAATCATAGGAGGGGGTGAAGATTTCAACAAACCCAACACAAACTTTCAACTAAAACCCACCTTGGAATTTTGGTGTTTTTTCTACTTTGGAGTTGATTTTTTACGGTTGCATTTCATACCTTTAAGAGTTCCCTTCTGTACACGGCAAAACCAATAGCTCGTTCCTCCTCGGGTTTCAGGCTTGGTCGTTTCTGGGATGCCCAAGCCACAGCCCCCAGGCGTCTTTGCAACAACTCCTGGGTGGAGGTGGGTTGAATAAAATTCAACCCATTGAAGTGATACTGTTGATGGAAGAAATCCTGCACCAGTTGATATGTCAAAAATACCATTAATTGCAGGTTTTTATACATCCCAGGTGGTACAGGATTTCTTCCATCAACAGTATCATCCCCAAACATGAAACGGGGTAAATTTTTTTCATCCCCTTGACAATAATGGAGAAAGAACCAGGGACTTTTTGAGGGGCACTGCTCAGGTACCGTCTTTTCGTTAGTCTTTGTATGGGAAGTGTACAAGCATAAAATTATTGCCAAAAAAACACCACCATGGATGGATATACTTATCTAAATATTCAATTGTGATAATTATTTTGGCACTGACATACTGCTGATTTGAAGAAATTTGGCACCACTTGGGATTTACTATAAAACCCTCAAAAAAAGTAATAGGATTTCAACTACCTTTTTCCTCAACTGATTAAAGTTCGCAGGAATTTCTGGGTTGCCATCAACTTGTCCAAATGGGTTGGTCAAGTTGACGCACCTTTCGTCGACCAAGTCCCCTCCCGTTGCTGTCGCCTCATCCAGCTTTGTCTTTCTCGCGTCGGGTGGCCTTGGAGACGTGGGCAAGCAACTTGGTGCAACGAGGGTAGAAATGGTGAAACCCTGTGATCTCAAACTCATACCACCCTGAAAAAAATGAACATTTTGAACCCAACGTCATGGAGGTTTGGTTGAAATTCGATTTTCCAACTTTTAATGGGGTGATTGGTATGGTTCCATGTCTTAATTCTCCAGGATGTAGATTCGTTGAGTTTTTTTGATCCGGTTTTTTTGAAAAAAACAGGATCATCTGTCAGACCTCTGAGACTTTGGTGTTGGATTTCCATCAAATTTAAAGCTCCACCATTCAAGTATGTGCCTTGATGGGAAGAGAAATGGTGGAACCTTTCATGGTGAAACAAACAACCTCCCCAAAACGAAGCCAACAAAATCTGCGAACCCTCAACCCAATGCTAAAGCGATTGGGGGAAAAACAAATCGAAGTCGTTTGGAGGCAACATATATGGGTGTTTCCAAAAATTGTGGTACCTCCAAAACACCCCAAAATGATCAATCTTAGTAGAAAAACCCATGGTGGTTGGGTACCATTTTAGAACACCCCCATATATCACTATAAATCGGTCATTTGTGACTGAAATCCTGGGTGGGTCCCGGTATATCCAAGGTCCTTGCGACGGCTCCGGCTCCATGGCAGCGGACGCTGCCCACCAAGCATCCATTAAGGATTCCACCTGGGTCCATAGACCCAGGTTGTTTAGGGTAAATCAAGGATTATGTATAACTGGGTATATAGGGTATATAAGGAATAGAACCACCATTTAGGGTATATAACTGGTTGTTTCGGATATAGAACTGGTTCTTTAGGGATTTTTTTTTGGGATGTGACAAACTACCCAGTTATGTGGGGATGACAAACTACCCAGTTAGTAGATGGGGGTTGTACTAAATACTCCGCCCGAACCGATCGCTTTTTAACGGAGTTATGGAAAACTCCTTACAAAATGGCCGAAAACAAATGGTTTTCCCAGGGTTTTTTTCTTTCACCCGTATAAAAATGGGGTTAGTTATAACACTACTTATAACTGGTTGTTTGGGCCCCATTTTGTAAGGCCATACTTTCGGAATGTGTACTTGACATCTGCTTTTTCCAGGTTTTTTTTGTTGTAAAAGACTGATTACAGTGAAACATATCTTTAAAAAGTCATGGTAATTTCAGAGTATTTTTGGGCATCCTCCTGAGTGAACCACCTGAAAGCTTGCAGATAAAAAAATCCATCCCGGATATCTCATTGACATTTGCCGACCAGCCGTTGAGTAATTTGTTTGTTTGTTTGTGGCTATCTTTCTTGCTAGAAAATGATTTGCGGATGATTCTATGCCATTGGATTGTACCAGAAATTTCTCACTAAAAACCCAAGATGGTTGGGTGCTCAACCCCCAACTGGTTGCTCAGTTGCACGTCGTTTAGTAGGAAATGCTTATGGATTGCTCCATGAGGAAATTTGCACAGCAAAACGCCCAAGTCAAAAACCATCTGACCTTAAGATCCAAGTTAAACTTGCTTCCAAGTCTTGTCATTTCTTTTCCCTTCTTTTGCTTGGTTGAGACTTGAGACCTGTCAGTTGGCCCAAAAAAAACATCCAAGTCCTACAGGGGCCTGTGTCATACACAAATTGAGAAGCGCCTTTCTATTGGACAATTCCTGGCTTCAACTTCAACAGCCCATCGAAATTCGATTGGAAAGGGATATACCCTGGAAGTGGGGGGATGTTTCGCCCCCCCATCAACAAAAATGGTACTTAGAGGTTCAGGATACTTAGAAAGTGGATAGTAACCAGGGTTATAACCTCTATAAGTGGGTTATATGTCCCCTAACTCAAGTTTGAGGGTATCCGACTAATAAAAGAAAGATACACCACAAACCAAAACAAACAGAAACGCTTCTTTTTCTTGAGCCTTGAGCCAAAGCGCAACACGTACCGAAAGTTAAGACTCGACCCTGAAGGGAGGAAGGAACTAACTACGCCTACGTGTGCAAAACAATACTACAACTATATACAACGCTTCTGTATATAGAGGGTGTGAAAAGTGGCTACTGCTATAT
>DF246452.1:0-10219 GCA_000507305.1 Breviolum minutum Mf 1.05b.01
TCTCTTAGAGTTCCTTTTGAAAAAGAATGGAAAAATCGATATTTACAGCTTCTGGCCGCATCTTGGTTTTGGTGTCTGCTTTTTCCTTTTAAAGTTTTATCTGAAAAAGAATAGGAAAGTTGATTTTTGCAGCTTCTGTCCGCATCTTGGTTTTGGTGACTGCTTGTTTCTTTTGAAACCCGAATTTAAAAAATATTGAAATAATATTGAAAATTAGAGCTTCTGACAGGATCTTGGTTTTGGCGGCTGTGACCCAATGATGACAACATTAAAAAAAAACGGCCTGCATTTTAACCCCAAACGTCAGACGGCATCCTAACTTTCGAAGGAAAATCGCATCTAACGTCCAGTCCGTAGGTATATATTTTAATTTGAAATAGCTTTACGCGTGTTGTGCTTTGAGCTTGTTCTGGAGTGAAACCGCATAACGCTTTAAACCTGAGACCGTGCCCCTTGCAGGTATTTGGTGCATGCTTAGTGTGTACCTTTCCCAAACTCAACTTGAACATTTTAAGTTGAGTTTCCTTTCAGAAAAAAGGAAGTTTTGTCTCTTCTAGCTCAAGTTTAAGTGGGAAGGCAGGAAACGAGGCGTCCGCGTTTCGCGTTTTGAAACACAAGTGTTTCAACCTTTCGTTCCAACTTTGTTTACCTTGCTGCTTTGAGTAGATGTTTCGTTGTTTGTATGAGCTTAAGAGTTGTGGGTGGGAGGGTGGAACCCTTGGTGAAAAGGTAGATTTTAAGGTTCGGACCCTCCCCCGACACCAACATGAAATCTTTGGTGCATACTCGTTGTATCCTTTACTCGGGGGTGCAAAAAACAAACTTTCCTTTTCAAAGGATGATGGATTGAAGAACAAGTCATGTGGTGAATCTTGAAAAGACATGACCTCAACAATTGTATTTCCCCAAGCACATGTCAACTAAGCAAAAGAAAAAAGAATTAATAATAAGTGCGTTGTGATTCGTCCGTTGCGAATTTCAATTTGTAGAAAAATCACGGCGATACGATTTTAAGTTTGCCATGTCAAAATATAGTTTCCGCGTGTTGCGCTTTAACCAACTGTTTTGATGAAAGTAGGTGCTGCTCGATGTGCACCTTGGCCGTATCTTTCTTTACGCTTCGAACACTGCATGTATTGCGCTGACTACATGCTTCGCGAAGTCAACGTGTCAAGGACGCGCAGCTAGCCGAATGTGGATAGGAGAATGTGAGCAACGAAAGGGAGGGATTCTCCAAATAAGCTTGATTTGCTTTTCTATAGCAACACCTTTGCGGCAAGGTGTCTTGAAAAGCATGCAAAGTCATGTCAAATCGCAAGGGCCAAGCAAAGGTTACTTTCCTGTCTGTGTGGCAAGATGTATTGAAAAGCAGCGAAGCCATTTCAAGGCCAAGTAAGAGTGACTTTTTTGTCTGTGGTTCTTGCGGCCATTGCAGCTGCTAGCTCGTGTGTGGGATAAGAGCTTGATATGCTTCGTTGGATTGCAGCCATGGACAGACCGATTGCGACGAAGCAAAGCAGGTGTGTGGCGGATCATCATTCGTATATTTTGATTTGTGATTTGCTGGACATTTTTCATTTTAGATTTGCAGTCCCCGTATCAACATCATGGATTCCTCGTGCGCTTCATTGCAAATCACCTTTTTCTCGGCCAGAAGCCTCAGTCGAACATCAAAATTTGTTCATACTTGTTCTGAAGCCCCAGGCGTTAATTAAATTCCACCACGCAGCCTGGAATTTAATAGCCTGAGTCGTGTGTTCTGTTTGTGCCGAGAAAATGTTGCCGCCTTTCGAGAACAACTAGCAAGTTAGCCCCTAAAGAACCCTAAAAAATTAACCTAATCCGTAAAGAACCCGCAAGAACCTAAACTGTCAAGAACCGTGAAGAGCCCACAAACCCAAAAAATGTTCATTTTTTTTTGAACCATAAACACTTGTAGAGCTTTCAAACTTATAAACCAAAAAAACCCGAAAACAAATTAAACCCTTTATCCTTTGGTAAGACAAACCATTGGTTGGTTGGTGGTAAACAAACTCCAATGGATGGCCTTTTGTTTTGGTGTTTGACATATGCGGATGATTCAACATGTTCATGAGTTGTTCATGCATCTGTGTGCAAAGTTTGGAAGGGGCACCACACCAAATGCTTTAACTTTGTTTCTTCTGAAATGTGTATTCTGTGTTTGTGCAACGTTCAAACATGTTCAAAACAGATTTGGGAAACATTACCGGAACCGTCATGTACAGATCCAAATGGAAGTACGTTTGTACCATCGGCGGCTGACCCAAAGTGTTTGCAATGTTTGCAAAATTGAGGACGCTTGAAAACATCATTTTCCACTTGGCCACTGCGTGGAACCATTCTTTTCGTTTTGGTGGTTTTCTCAGACATTCGGTGGAAACAGTGAAAAAACGTGAACCAAACTTTTACAAGACACTCAGCACCGTGTTGCTTGGCCAGGCACCGTCTCGTGTTTCTTCTTGAAAATATATACAAATTGCAGGGCGGTCATGTCGAGGTTCCACACCGTTATGTTTTTATTTTGCACCAAAAAATTGAATGGTGTCATCAGTGCCATCATGCAATTTTTGTTCACGCCAACCTACGTTGGTGGATGTACACTTTCTGACATGTCTTGGCATTATCGACAGGCACGTTTGTACTCAAGCATGTCAACAGTTGGCACAACTTACTTAGGTTAGGTTTTGACTATGAACTCCTGCATCCTCGAGTTGAACCTCAACAGTTCGGGACAACCGTCGTTTGACATGTTTTTGATTTCCCATGTTTCTACTTATATAATGTTTTTTCTTTTTTGGAAGACTACGGCAGGACATGCCTGCACGGATGCAGCGGCGCCAAACGCATACAAGAATTTTCTGGAACGAAACCAAATGATGTGTTACTGGATGTGGTCCTGACAGATGAATCTAGGCTGCAACCGTTAGTTAACGTCACATATTAATTTTAATCTTGCACCACGTGTCATTCATCATTATCGACTTCCATTGTTTTGACGTTTCAAAAATGTAAAATCATTTAACTGTACGTTTTGCAACCCAGCCATGACCTCACAAACAAACCATAGAATAGCGAACTCATGCATCAACCAGGTTCAGTCGGCTTTGACGCCTTCATTTGTTCATGCATGGCGTGCTATTTCCAGAGCCTGGGCCAAGTTTTGATCATTTGATGCAGCACATCGTTCTATTGTAATGCTGGTGATGTGATGGGCCAGGGCATCAAACCAATGAAATAGGAAATGGGGCGAGGCATGAGATGATCAGTAAAGCCTGAACAACCTACGAACCCGAATGCACCTGGACGTTCCAGCTCTACAAAGGAATCTGCTCAACCCTGACTATGGTGCAATTCTTCTAGCAAACAAAGTAGGGGTTCAAACGAGCATTTTTTTAAGCCGGATTTTTTGCAGATTAAGCAGAGTTTTCCATAATGTGTCAAGTATGCCAGATGGTAACAGATTACACCTAGTACTGTTGACTACCCCTTGCGTGTGATGCTTATCTTTGCCCAAGCGTGACTGTGTTTATCTTCATGTGTTGTGGCTTCTGAATGGTAGCATGATTTTGCGCAGACCATGGAAAATTGCATCACCATCACCCATGGCAGGCTTGATGCACAGTGATGTCAAGTTTATGTTGCCTAGTGCCATCACAACAAATGTCAAGTTTATGTTTTTTGACCACCCACCCTGTTTTTTAAACCCCCCACTGTTTTTTTAATCCACCTGCCCTGTTTTTTTGACCCCCCTTTTTTTGAACCACCCCCCCACTTGTTTATTTGACCCCCCACCCTTTTTTTCCTGTCCATGATCTTGTTTTTCTAACCCCCCACACTGTTTTTCTAACCCCCCACACTGTTTTTCTAACCCCCCACCTGGTTTTTTTTTAACCCACCACCCCGTTTTTTTAACCTCCCACCTTGCTTTTTCGACCCCCCTAACTGTTCTCCTCCAAGAAGATAGCTGCTGCAGGTATTCATCAACCTTTGTGTTCATTCAATTGTGTTCTTTGCTTGTGTGATCTTTCGAGGTTTTGTTGGTTTGTTTCTTAGTTTTTTCCGTTCACTGGTTTGTGTCTGAGTGGTGGTTTGTGTGGCCATTGTGCTGGTCTGTGTGGCCATTATGGTGGTCTTTGTGGCCATATTGTTGGTCTGTGTGGCCATTGTGGTGGTCTTTGTGGCCGTCTGTGTTGGTCTTTGTGGCCTGTGCTGGTCTGTGTGGCCATTATGGTGGTCTGCGTGGCCATTGTGCTGGTCTGTGGTGGCCGCTGTGTGTTGGTCTTTGTGGCCATTGTGCTGGTCTGCGTCGCCGTTTGCTGGTCTGTGTGGCCATTGTGCTTTGGTCTGTGTGGCCATTGTGCTGGTCTGTGTTGTGCTGGTCTGTGTGGCCATTGTGGTGGTCTTTGTGGCTGCTGTGCTGCTCTGTGTGGCCATTGTGGTGGTCTTTGTGGCCGCTGTGTTGGTCTTTGTGGCCATTGTGCTGGTCTGTGTGGCCATTATGGTGGTCTGTGTGGCCATTGCGCTGGTCTGTGTGGCCATTGTGCTGGTCTGTGTGGCCCATTATGCTGGTCTGTCTGAGCATTGCGGTGGTCTTTGTGGCCATTATGTGGTCTTTGTTGCCGCTGTGCTGGTCTTTTGTGCTGGTCTTTGCGGCCAATGTGCTGGTTTTTGTGGCCACTTGCTTTTATTTGCGGTTTGTTGGCGTGCTTCTTTGTCTAGTTTTTAATTTGTTGGGTTGTATGGTCGCTTGCTCTCTTGCTTGCTGCCTGCTTGCTTGCGTACTGCTTGCTTGCTTCCTAGCTTGCTCTTTGCTTTTTGATTGGATTGGTTTGGTTTGGTTTGTTTGTTTGTTTTTGTGTTTGTTTGTTTGTTTGTTTGTTTGTTTGTTTGTTTGTTTTGTTGTGTTGTGTTGTGTTTTGTTTTGTTTTGTTTTGTTTTGGTTTGTTTGTTTTGGTTGGTTGGTTGGTTGGTTTGTTTGTTTGTTTGTTTGTTTGCTTGTTTGCTTGTTTGTTTGTTTGTTTGTTTGACAACAACAACCCCAGCACAACCACCAGCAGCAACATCAACAACAACTAAAACCTCGCACGCAACAACCGAGAACAACGACAAGCGCAACAACAACAACAACAACAACGACAACTAAAACCTGGCGCGAAACAACCGAGAACAACGATGACAACAACAACAACAACAACAACAACAACAACAACAACAACAACAACAGCACCATCACCACCACCACCACCACCACCACCACCAACAACAACAACAACAACAACAACAACAACCACGACAAATGACCTCCAAATCGGCAACAACAACAACAACGACAACGACAACGACAACGACAACGNTTTCATTTTACGATGGCCCCCCTCCAGCACGCACCCGCACCACTACCGTAGCCCCCAGTACGCACCACCACCACCACCACCACCACCAAAACAACCAACAGCAACAACAACAACAACAACAACAACAAAAGACCTCCAAGTCGACATCTGGAATGGATTCCCTTCAAACATTCTTTGCAACGAATGCATTGGGGGGGAGGCGCTGCGCGCCCTCCCCCGTGGGATGGAATTTTTGGGTCTATGTGGCGCGGATGTTTTTTGTACTTAAAACTTGATACCATGTAAGGACTTTGGTTTCTGCATTGTATAGTTTGACTATGGGAGTCTGGAGTGAGAATCCTCATGCAGTTCGACATGACTTTCTATATGTCTAACCATGCTACACTCTCCTTAGGGCTACGGCACTCCGTGAAGAATGGACATACGCTATCCAAAACTGATGCATGGAAAAATACAATGGATTCAGAAGATATAGAACATTCTCATCAATATTTGTACGATGAAGGTTCTACAAGTTTTGCATATAAGCTAGGCGTGCTCACTCCAGAGGCTACGCGTTGATCCGCTTTGATGTTATCCGTGTTTGTTTGTGATTTGCAGACACATGGGCCCACAACTATATACTTTGTTTAAATGCGACACTGACAAGGCCAATGGTGTCAAAGGTTTGCAATAAAGACTGCCGAAAAAAAACACAGAATCTCGCACCAAACTCTCAGAATAATCAAAAGGCTTTGCAATCATAGAGAGAACTGTCTCTGGAAAGATAGGCGTACCTTTAGAAAACAATTGACATGATACCTCCTTGGGACACATCGTTTCCAGCTACTCAGTAGTTGCACTGATTTTGGTACATCAGCAAGATCATTTTTGCGTCGAATTCATCTGCTATCCAACAGTCCGCGGGATTGAACTCAACGGGTTGAAAGAATAGTTACTACAATGCTTAAAACAACGGAGACAGCACCACATTTCTACAGTCTGCGGTGGGGAAACAGCAAACGATGCTATAGAAAAAATAGACGTGTCAATTTCAAGCAACATAGTCGAGGTGGTGCTGTCTGTACTCGAGGCAATAGAAATTAAACTGTAGTGGGACTCAGCCATCGAACGAAAGTCGGGGGCTTGCCCGCTGAATTCAAGAGAACGGTTGAATGACCACTCGATGCCTAAAAGGACGGAGACAACACCACGTTCGTACACCCTTTCGTTTGGAAACAAAATACGGTACTTCTCCTGAACAAACAGGGACTTTCAAATTCAAGTAAAATAGTCCAGGTGGTGGTGTCTGTGCACGAGGCTATAGGGTGGTGTACCATCTCAAAAAGTCCTGAGCCTGATGTCTTTGGAGGACCTCTGTTCCGGCAGTAATTGCAGGAATATGGGAACATCAGCAAGATCTTTTCTTTGTGTCGAATTCAGTACGGCTGAGCCATCGAATGAAAGTCAGGTACGTGCCCGCGAGATTGAATTCAACGGCGCTGAACACTGAATGCCTAAAACAAAGGAGACAGCACCACGTTGGCACACCTTTCGTTCCGAAACAATGCAACAAAGGAGGCTAATATTAAAACAACATAGACTGTTTCAACTGCAAGTAACATAATATACACTCAAGGTGGTGCTGCCTGTACTGGAACCACCAGTATGCTGATTTCCAGCAGGCAAGACGTGATCAGGTACCATGTCACAGGAAATGAAAAATAAACCGCCTGCTTGTTACGGCGAAAAAACCAAATCCAACATGACTCAACCTGACATCCATCGCCTCGGGTGGCAAAGTTAGGATAATATTTAACATTTCTAAGCGAAAGTACATTTCTCATGATTTGCGCGCGGGGAAACTGTCAACACCCAAGCAGGTATAATAACTTGAAAGCGGTGTTGCAATATTGCGCCTGCCACCAACGTACCTTGTCGACAAAATAGTCGAAAATACCGACCCCCCAAAACTAAATGCAAACGTGACATGGTGACTTTTTGTTTCCTGACACCACCCATGTTGCAGCAGCAGCGACGCCTCAACACCAGTAACACAGCCAATGCAAGGCGCAGCAGCAGCAACACCGCAACGCCAGTAACACAGCCACTGCAGGGCGCAGCAGCAGCAACGCTTCATTGCCAGTAACACAGCCAATGCAAGGCGCAGCAGCAGCAACGCCGCAACGCCAGTAACACAGCCACTAACTACAAGGCGCAGCAGCAGCAGCAACGCCGCAACGCCAGTAACACTGCCACTGCAAGGCGCAGCAGCAGCAACGCCACGAGCAGTCATCTTCGCAGCTGCCCGACACATTCAATGTTACAATTGATCTTGTTGAATTCTGGTGTCAACCAGCAGTAAGTCGCAGTGGCACGCGGTATAATAATGAAGCACCGGAGCAGGTGTGTTGACCGTGTGTTTAGGGAAGCTTGGCCCTGCTTTTGGGATAAGTCGACATGATTTCTTCATATTTGTATCTTCAGTGCCTAACGTGGAAGATTTATTTAGTAGTTGTGCGTCTGGAAGGCCATTGCGTCTCACATTATATCACGACGAAGTCACGCCTGGCAATATCCTTTCCCCCGATCCTAGCCGCAAATGTTGCTGCTTTTACATCACTTGTTTGGATTGGAAACATGCTCTACATTCAGAATTTGCTTGGTTCCCCATCGGTATTTTGCGCAGTAGCATCATTCGTCAAACTTCTGGTGGATTGTCCAATATATATCGTCCAAAAATTGTTACGAACGTGGGATGATGGACGACATGGATTGCCCATCAATTTTCCCAAGAAAGGCCTGCAAATCATGTCTTTTCAATTGAGTGCTTGCATCATGGACGAAGCTGCAATGCGTGAAATGTGGCAGTTTAAGGGTGCAAGTGGTAGAAAGCCTTGTGGGCTATGCAAAAACGTCATATCAAAGTTCGTGGCTTCGCAGATCGAAAGCGCCCATTTTGTCGGTCTTGATTGCAGCCAAATAGATTGTCAGTTCGTGACCAATGAAGAAGTTTGGGAAGCTCATGATCATTTGCAATCGATTTATCGCAATGTGCCGAAAAAAAAATTTCGAAAGTATGCAAAGCAATTTGGGCATCAATTACAATTCTCTTGGTGTACTAGCTGATGTCTCTCTGAGGAACTGGGTTTTTCCCACTTCAGCGTGCTACGATGTGTTGCATTGTGTTTTTTCCAATGGCCTGGTCGCTGTCGAATGTGGTCTATTTTTGAAGTTGCTTCAAGACCATGGAGTGGAAAAAGAACGCATTCAATCACAAATTGGATTCAGCTGCTTTTCGCTACATGAGATGAACGTTGCTCAACGACGCAAATTGCTTTCAGATCCTTATTTTTCCGAAAAAAATGTTTGGAAAGCTGCAGGCAGCGAGATTTTGAGCGTGCTGCCTCTCTTGCACTATTGGTATATAGTTTTTCTGCAAGGCACCGAAGTTGCCAACTCTTGTTCCGCAGCATGTCAATGTTTTGAAAGCCTTTGTGAACGCATTTTCAGCTTAGTCAAGCTCTTGGCAACAAACAACAATCGCTTTTGTGACTTACTTGACGTCAAGCAACAACAACATCACAGTAACTTTTCAAAGACATAATACGGGTGCGAAGCAATGAAACCAAAGCATCATTATTCTTTACGTATCCCAAAACAGTTTCGCAAATATGGCTTCGTGTTGGGCACAAAGGTCACAGAACGCAAACATCAGACCGTCAAGCGAGAGGCGGTGTCGTCGTTGCAAAATTTACATTATTTTGAAGACAGAGCTTTGGTACAAATTGTTGCATGTCAAGAAATGGAGATGAGAAAAGTTGGTGAAGTTTTTTGGATGACAAGTCTGCTCAATCCTACCTCTTTGGGCTTGGAACATTTTGAAAGTCCAGAATTGAAGACTTGTGGTGGTTTCAGAAAAAGGGAATGCCAATGTTGGCCAACGATTTATCGTGGTGTGGCATTGTTCAAGAATTTCAACAAAACGGCACAAACATCACATGCTTCGTTCATTTGTTGGATCTTCGAGACAAACTTGCCACAGGAATTTATTGTTGGAAAAAACAGACCATGAAAAAGCGTTCACATGGACGACAGAATCTGTTCATTGTCCTACGCATTGGCTACACAATTTGATGATGCTCACAACTCTTTGGTGATGGGCGGCTTCGTGGATGACAACAGCTTTGGATGCAACTGAGAGGTTTGTCAAAAAAGGTCTGCTGCAACATGTTCTGCAGACAGTCTNAAAAATTTCAACAAAACGGCACAAACATCAGATGCTTGGTTCATTTGTTCGATCTTCAAGAAAAACTTGCCACAGGATTTTTTTGTTGGAAAAAACAGAACATGAAAAAGCATTCAAATGGACGACAGAATCTGTTCGTTGTCCTACGCATTGGCTACACAATTTGACGATGCTCACAACTCTTTGGTAATGGGCGGCTTCGTGAATGACAACAGCTTTGGATGCAACAAGGAGGTTTGTCAAAAAAGGTCTGCTGCAACATGTTCTGAGTCAGAAAGTCTGAAAAGACTTGATCTGAAAAGACCAAGTCTGAAAAAATCAAGTCTGAAAAGAAATGATCTGAAGAGAAAAATTCATCGTCTGAAAAGACATCGTCTGGAAAGACAGAATTTGAAAAGATATAGTCGTCTAAAAGACAAGTCTGGAAAGACAGAATTTGAAAAGATATAGTCTTCTGAAAGACATTGTCTGAAAAGACATAATCTGTAAAGACAGAATTTGAAAAGATATAGTCTTCTGAAAGACATTGTCTGAAAAGACATAATCTGTAAAGACAGCATTTGAAAAGATATAGTCTTCTAAAAGACATTGTCTGAAAAGACATAGTCTGGAAAGA
>DF246453.1:0-10158 GCA_000507305.1 Breviolum minutum Mf 1.05b.01
TGAAGTTTAACTCTGTGCTACCATCCTTTGGAGTTACACTGACATTGTGACTACGAACAAAAAACTCAAACATCATGGCTTCGCATTTTCCCCTCCCCGGCTGCAATCTTCCACCAACCAGGATGAGAGTACATGTCTCCGCTGAATACCTATAATTTATACAGTAAACCTTGATTTGCCACTGTTGCTCGGGGCACCCAAACAAGTCAGCCCTTAGCCTTTACCACCAAGCTGACCTTGTCCACGCCGTTCCAATCAGCCGCTCTCCAGTCTGTAGTGGCAATGCCGATGAAACTTCCCACAAATCACTCCCAACTCTTGATCAAAGCTTCTAAAAACTTCAGGATCATCAGTTCCTGGTACCCTAAAACAACAATTTTTAAATTGATGGTTGGTGAAACATACATTTTTCATGTAACAATTTGGCGTCATCCAATTGAAACACCTCTTTAAAAATGGGTGTTGCAGAATTCCAGGTTTGTATGTTCCTTTAAAAAAAATCCAGGGGAATCTGTCTAATCTGGCCTGCAATGCTTCCACCGGATCGGATGTACTCCTGACATCCAAGTGCTCAAAAAAAAGGGGTCATCATAGGACACCAACCCAAACAATGCAAATTAAGTAAGGGAAATCTTTGAAAATTGGAGAAATACATGAATCTGTATTGTGGGTGATCCCCCCCCCAAAATGGGTCCCATTCAATGACCCCGACGTCTTATGCCGAAACGGCAAGTTTTTTTGCAAAAATTCCGCAGATCGCTGTTGGTACCGTCGGCCTTCGATCTCTGCGAGGCACGCAGCAGCTCTGCGTCCTGTGCCGCGGCTGAAACCAACCACCCAGTCGTGTGTTGGAACCGAAACATCCATATGAGCTACGAAGCAAAACCCTCAGATACTTTCCATGAAATACTGGTTGCTCAAAAAAGGGATGTTTTTTCTTTTAAATAATCCCCATATAACTGGGTAGATAGATTTCATCCCCTAAAAATCCCCTAACCAACCAGGGGCCCTTTTTTCATGGCTCATATGGTTCAGTCACAACACAAGCACACAAACACAACACATGTACGTTCCAAGCCTCCAACGCCACCAAAATCGCCTCTCTTTGCTGCGCCTGGATTGGTTTCGCGACATCAGTAGAGATGAGAAACAACGACCTACTTACCCCATCGGATCCATGGGACTGGTATATATACCTACATGAATGGTTGATTTTGTATGGTAAATGTAGGTAAATATACCAGTCCCATGGATCCTATGGGTACTGCAAGGCGTAAATTTGCTTGCTGCACTGCCTCTACTGACAAGAACATGCCAAGTACATCTTGTTACAATTGTTACAATTGTAGCATACCAAAGATGAACAGCAAAATCTAGTGAGGGTCTGGTGAATCCCAAATGGTTGGCCGTAGTTCTTCCAAAAGAGTCTGCAACACAAATCAACAAATATATAGTGTATAACTTTAATCTTTATATATATATATATATCTCATACAAAAATAAATTAGTCTATGAATATCATACATAGTATACATATATATATACATACATATGTACAATTGGAGCCAACGACTTGCAAACAGTAGTCTGACAACTTTCAGACCCACAAACTGCCACACGTTTGCCGCCCCATTTTCATTTAAAAAACACTGAATGAAATCATATTTTTTCACAACTCTCGGAGGATTTTCCAATGGCTTTCGATTGGGCGTTGCTGATTGATAGACAGTATCTTGTTGATAGGATTCCTTACGGCTTATGATACTGAGATGTGCCAGGGTCTAAACTCCCTATGTTGAGGATGGTCATCCGACCTTGAAAAGAAAGCCTCAATGGGTATATATCATCCCCTATTGGGTTAAGTTTCCCATCCCCTATGGAAATAATGGGAGTTTAAATCAACTCATTGAGCCCCTGATTAAAAAAGTGAGCACTATCCCCCTTGAATGTATCAATCAAGGATCCCCATAGCACAAAAGAGATAATTTTCCAGATGAGGAAATTATTTACCCACCATGAAGTAGATTAAAGCCCAATCAATTTCTAGTTGGTGGTTTCAACCCCTTTTAAAAATATGATCGTCAAATTGGATCATTTCCCCAAATCAGGGATGAACATTCCAAAAATATTTGACTTGCCACCACCTAGAAAATAACATTTTGTCTCATTCATGGTCCCATGCATTCCGGCTATGTTATACCTTGGGGTTGGCCACCCCTTACCACCTAGATGTTCAAGAATGAATCCCTTTCTATAACTGGGTATGATTCAATCATTTAATCCCCTAACCCAACCTTCACCAGGGTTAATTTAAAAAACACGTAGTTTGACCGAGTTTCCTCCACTATCTCTTTTTGGTGGACAAAAAATGTTCATCTTCGAGGACCGAGTTGCTGCGGCTTCACTCAAGCGCTGCTCAAGTTCTTGAAGTTTGACCTCCCACGTCACAGCTCACGGAAAAAAATCGCCCGGGAGCCGGCCCGTTATTTCAGGTAGATAGTTATAACCCCAGCAAACCCTATGAGAAAACCATGGTTGTAGATAGGTATTAACTATAGGATTAACTAGGGATAAATCCACTTATAGTAGGGACCGGGGGCCCCATCTTGCAGGGCTGAAATGCCTGGGGTGTTTTCTTTCCCAAAAAACGATGGTAAAGGCATGTAGAAAACAAAAATAGTTCCAGGGATGATCGTATATACAAATTGCAAGTTACACATAAAATTACATATTTAGTAATTACATCGACTATATCATTTGACATGTATGATTGGGAGTTTACTTGCTTTGTCAAAGTTGTCTTCAATTCTGCCCTGGCCATCGTTTTGGGGTAAACCCTGGCCAACGTAGACCTTGACACTTCTGACGAAAATTACCCAATGGGCTTTTGAGGGAGCAAATCCAACATCAACACGGTGCAAAGTTGCAATCAAGTAAACTCTTGATTATAGCTAGTCAACAAATCCCCCCTATCAACCATTGTTTTCCCTTGGCTTTTTTTTTCAGGGGGGTATTTTTTGGGGGGTAGGTTGACCTTCCAAAATTGATGGACATGTTGAAATTCATTGAAAAAACACTGTTCATTCCAATTGCTGCCATGAACTTTCTACACCAAAAATTGAAATATAACCGTCCGACGAGCCATGTTATTACATCAAACATGTTCTATATGGTCGTATTGCTAAAACAATGGTTGGATCTAAGCGTTACTAAGCATAGTCATAGTCATTTTTGTTGAATCCCATTCAAGTCCCTGACTTTATAAAGCCCCCCCATGACCTCCAGTTCACTGTTCTTTTCCGAGGCCTGCGATAGAAACCGGCTCATCGGCGACCGCTGATGCATCCGTCCACCATGGAGACAAGTGAGACATAACTGAGCATTTTGCATCTGGAAATTTTCTGCTAGTGCTTCTTTCAAAACGGATTTCTGGTCTGCACGTTTTGCATGTTTAAAATACAACCATCTTCCATTTCGTGAATTTGAACTAAATTTGCCTAAGCTCGGCTGCTTGAAAGTTTCAGGGGTGTTTGGCTCCAAATCGCTCTCTGCTATGACTCATGGGATTTTAGATACCCTCCAGGGAATTAACATATCCCACCTGGGGAAAAGGAANGAAAAAGGATTCCCATGGGATTGATATATATAATTTACCCACATTTTCATGGGTGATTTTTATGGTAAATGGAGGATTCTACTTGGAGGATCATCCCAATTAGTAAGTGGTTAGTAACCCCCATTTATAAGCCATGAAACGGCCATTTACAACTAGACCAACCCTTTTTTTTCGGGGACCTACATGGACTTGGACTTACCAACCAATGTTATTTTTCAAGCTTTTCTCTAGGAGATGTACCCACCCGCCATCCCTTTTTCCTGGTGGCGGCATGCGATTCGCACAGTCTTGTTTTAGAATCTCCCTGCACAATTTTGCCAGGGAGTGGCAGGGCGGGAGGCAAAATTGAACCTCCGCTATACGACATCATGAAACAATCACCCTTCGTTCATGCTTCACTTCTGGTGTCATGTTTCAAGCTTTTCTCTAGGAGATGTACCCACCCGCCATCCCTTTTTCCTGGTGGCGGCATGCGATTCGCACAGTCTTGGTTGCATCACCCCCCACCGAAGGAGCTACCAAGGCTGTGTGAGCCGCATCTTTCTATCCACCGGGGTCTTGTGGGCAACCTCCTTTGAAGTTTTCTTCTGAATGATCTCTTCGTCGATTTCTGAAGCAAGTGCCATGAGAGCCGGAAGTACTTTGAATTCCAGATCCTTGAGTTCAAGATCCATTCGCAAATCTTGTTGTTGAAAGATTCAAAATCCAGGTTGGTGAGGCTGTCAGCTAAAGAGTTCTGGTCGCGAGGCACCCACTGCAGGTCCAGGTCAACCTGCAAGTCTTGAAGCTGAACTGCCAACTCCATGAGCACGACCGAGAGAGGAAAAGAGGTGCTCATGTATTTGTCCAGGACATAGGAGTTAACCAAACTATCCGTGTAGGCTGGAAGCACCATACGTCCAGCACACTCCTTCCATCGAGCACCCTTTGAGAAAATCATGACTGCCACTGTAACGGCTAGTAACTCCAGTGATGCAATAACTTTGAAAGGTTCTCCCTTAGAGAAGATCCAAGGTGCGTTATGCCGGCCCAAGCATATTGAAAACCAACGGGCTTGTCCGGGGGGCGTGCCGTTCCAAGACTCCCACCCGCCGATTGACACTGTTGTCTGGTCGGCTTTGGCATCAACACGGAAAATCTCTCCTCCAACCCGAGGAATACCCTTTGGAGCCCGAACTGGTTGCATCTTTACTGCTTCCAGAAAGAACTTCAGAGTGAGAGCCACGCTAAGTGGAATGGAAGAAGCCGTACCTGCTGAAATCTTCGCAGCCCAAGAATAGGCCAATGCAAGGAAGGGCCTTGCTTGCTTGACAGGACCGGCTAGAAAGCCCATCCGGCCCAGAGCCGACTTGAACTCACGTCCTGTTACCAACATGTCTTTGAGCACCCTGGTAACCCACTCCTCTAGCCATTTCGCCTTTGATCCAGAGACACCAACTACACCCCTCTCGATGTCCAAGAACTAGCCCAACAATTCCATCCTGAGGCCTCCACGACATTTGGCCCATGAAAGAGGTGCCCCAAGAGTGTCGATGAGAGCCAACACCTTCAACAGATTGGGCTGGTAATTCTCGCCCGCTGCCAAGATGAGACCATCGTCCGCATACAGCAACATGTAGATGCACTCGGTAAAGGGGATCAACTCCCAAATCACTCGCTGCAATGTCCCGGCCAAGCGGCCCCACCAGAAAGCTGCGGATCCCACTCCAAAAGTTCCACACGTGTTTACATACACCGTGTCGCCGTCATCTAAACGGAACGACTGCAGTCCCCAATCCTGCTCCCGGACTGGTATCAGGCGATGTGCAGCCTTGTAATCAAAGCCCATCACCAATTTCTGACGATAGCCATGGGCCAAGAAATCCAGAAGAGTTGCTTCTAGGTCGTCGAACAGAGGGAATCTCATCTGATTGACTAACTTGATCCGATGGTTTACCTCCACCCCATGAGTAGCATCGTGGACAACCCGCAGTTTGGACCATTCCGGATCTCTGGGGACTGCGCCCAGACTAGCAACTTTCAAATCCTTTCCAAACCTAGCCCGGGCTTCTTCCAGACTCATCTTGAGCACCCTACCAGTCTCCACATCCTCCTGGATCTGATCCGCCACGGCAGAAAGATGCTCCGTAGCTGACTGATAGTTGTCTCCAAGCTGCTCCTCGTCCCATCTTTCAAGATTTCCTTCAGGTAGCACCCACTTGACCTTTTCTTCATACACTGCTGGTATACGGGGTATTTCCCCATTCACTCCCAACGGAACTCCCAATGTGATCAGCTCCTCCAGGTACTCATCTAGAGCTGCAGCCAAGGATTGAAGAAGCCTGACTTTGACTGGCGTATTTCGATCCTGCGGGCAGCGAGCTCGATGAAAACCGAATCGATTCAAGACCTTCAAGAGCTCTGCCTCCATCTTCCCGGTCACCTCATCAAAGGGAGAGGTCTTACACTTGCCACATAGCAAAGTTGACAACAACTTCAGCTGTGCTTTCTTACCCATGGCCTCCACCTTTCTTAGCTCCACCGCAACTTCCTCCTTGCACCCCTTTCTGGCTGCTGGCGCTAGTCGGCCCATTGAGCAGAGACCCAAGCCATCATTGAGGGATCTCACCTTTCCCTTGTACACCGCTTTCAGAGGTGACCGAACATTGCCTCTTTTCTGAGACAACTTGGCCTCTGCAGGCCCAGCTTCTTTTCTTTTGAGAGAACCCGGTGCTGGTGCTCTGTCTATTTTATTGCTGTCCTTGTTGACAGAGCTTCCAGTTTTGACATCTCCCCTCCCCTGGTTGCCATCCACTTGCCTTTCTGACTCCGTCTTCGAATTGTGAAGCCCCTCCGAAGGGTGAGAAGACTGGGTGAGAAAAGCTGCTACCATAGCCTCTGCAATTGCAACTTCCATAAGATGGGGATAAACTCCCGCACCGGTGGTACGAAAGCCTGTTTCGTCAGGAGAAGTCTTGATCAAAGGGGGATGCCCTCCATGAGAACATTGTGATGGTAGAGGCCCTTGGTAAACGTCTTCTTGGTTGAATATGGGAGGACCAACGTAGCCAAGTTGACGCAGTTGTGAGACGTTGGTTAGAAGCCTTGTGGGCTTTGATCGGTCCACTTGAAACTGACACTGAAAGAAGGCGACTCCAAAGAAGGGTGGCGTAGCATGCAAACGTTGTGAAACCTCCAGCTGCCACACTGATGCTGGATAAACTGGTTGGTGTCGTTGATTGTAGCCCATGCCCAGATCTTCAGGATGTTCGAAAACCAGTAAGACGTGAGCCAGGGAAGAGTCATTGGCCACCAACTCAAAAATTTTGAAACACAATTGCACCAAAGCATTGCCCAGGTCGGCTAACTCGCGATGTCGATTGGACAGCCACGGAAAGCCCCAAGGCCACTGACGATTGCGAATTGGGCGAGGACCCCACTCATTGGAGTGCGGTGCCCTTGACCATGTGTTGTAAGGTGGTGAAACAAACACCGCATTGAAATTGCCTTGTCTGATTTTCCTCAGCAGCTCCTCTTGAAGTGTCGGTTGTGAAAGATCCTGTGAAGATTCTCTGGTGATATCCCACTCCTCCACTTCTAGAGCCACTTCCTTGGCTTGACAGGCGCTTTCAAGCGCTGACTTCAGACAGGCCTTTCTTTCCGGTCCTGCAAAGAGATACAAGACCCGAAAGAGAGGCCTGTGTGAAGGCGGTCAAGAAGACTGAGTGGCGGCCTTCTCGGCCGCAGGTTGTCCTCCTGGAGATTTCTTTGCCTCTGATTGATGCATATGCATCGGATGGGCCCCGAAGCAAACTTGGCACACATGTGCCCTTCCGCACTGGCCCTTGCACCGTTCATGAGGCGAGTTGTAGGCAAAACAAATTTGTCGCCCATCACTGGTATGAGTATGCTTGCCAGGGACTTTTCCCTTTCCTTTGCCTTTCATCTTCCCTTTTACCCCTTTGGGCTGAGAGTTCCAAGCAGAAGATGAAGCCCCCCCTGCAGGTGATCTTGACCGAGCTGCAGCTTGACCCGCTGCGGACACTGCCAATGGTGTCACAAAGTATCTCTCTCGGGTCACTGGACAGCGAGACGCCTCCTTGAGAGATGCGCCCAAGCGTGTAGAAGGCGTGAGATCCTCCATCATCTTCTTTCTCACGTGAAAGTCGTAGGTGAGAATCTGCTTCAGACTGGGAGAATGAATCACAGTCCCGTCATCCGTCTCTGAAACGAGCTTGGCCACCCGCTTGGATCCCAGGTAATCTGCGTGCTCTGCAAAAGTGAAGGGTGTAACATCCTGAAGCTCTTTACGGGTGGGATGCAGGAACCGAAGAAAGATGAAATGATGACCCACCAGTTTGAGCTTCTGCCTCAGCTCTTCAAAGTCTTTTGGAGCAGGTGTTTCTACTGCTGCTTTCTTCACTTTGACCTGTCCCTGCTTCCCAATGGACAAAGCTCCCCATTGTTGGTCCGCCTCCACATCACTACGTGCAGCAAATTCCTTCAAGGACATAGCCCTCCAATCGCCGTTGTCCAGCTGCTCAGCCAAGTCCTCAAGAGATTGCTTTGAAGGCGTATCCTCATCCCTCAGCTGATAATAAGCAGCCTCAAACTTTTTCTTAACAGATGTGAACTCCACCGTGGGCAGTGATTTGGGGACCTGGTCTGTCGAAGCGGCTGCATCAGCCTTTGTCCGAGACTGCATCCGCTGATTTGCCGCCTCCCAAGCCACCACAAATTGCGCCAGTGGAATGGCATCCGCAGCATTGGCTGAAGGGTCCAGACCCAAGTTGTCTTTGGCAAACTGACGAGCTGGCCTATCATCAGCCAGGACCGCCAACAGCTCCACAGCCGTCACGCCCTTCCTAGACAAGTTGGCCTGGAGTGCCAATTCCAGCCTCTTACTCTCCAGAAGGCCCCTCAGATCTCCGTCCATCTTTTCCACCGCATCGGAATCTGAAAGAACTGCCATGCGCGAACGCAGGTCGCCCCATTCACGGCCCTGACCTGTTTGAGCCGCCCAGCTGTGCAACCCAGCATGGACCACTCTTCATGCACCATCGGTGGAGGGCAAACCGATCACTTGTTTTGAAAACCTTTCTTCTTTTGAAAGAATCCGTCTAAGTTCAAGAAAGGCCCCCCCACCCGTGATGCATTCCTTGATACGCAAACCCTTTAACCTATCTACCTGTTGCAGTAGACCTGGAGCCTCATCCCGTGTTACCGGTCTGAGGCCCCCAATGCTTTGAACCGCAATCCCCTTTAACCTGTCTACCTGTTACAGTAGACTTGGAGCCCCATCCCGTGTTACCGGGCTGAGACCCCCGCCGTCCCTCCTTACTCCGTCCCTGTTACAGGACTCATCCCCTTTCGGGGCCTTCTCTCCACCCGTTTCCTTCTTTTGAACTCCGTTCAATCCGCTTCTCCTTCCCCACTTGTGGAGGTGCTGGAAGTGCGTTCCGCAGACTCCGCTCCACCTGAGGTTCTCGAGCTCTTGAGAAGCAGTCTTTGCACTGCCTATCTCCTTGACCCAAGAAAGGTCTATCAGGCCCCACCACGATGTAATTCCTGTAGTGGGTACCTGGTAGCCTGAAACATTCACCGATCCTATGCAAAGTCCTCCTCTTCGAGGTGCCGAGAATGCTGAAGACATAGTCCCCCATGCAGTGATCTGGACCTAGATCACCTTCAGCGCTCATCTCATCCATCGAGACGTCATCAGTGTCCACTTCACTTGAAACGACAACTTCTCGACTGACCCCAGCCCCAAGGTTGGCGAAATCATCCAAGGCTGAGCGATCAGTGCGACTTCGAAGATTGCTTCGAGTAGACACTTCCAGGGTCTCCTCTCTCAAGCTGCTTTGCAGGGGAAAGACCTGTCGGTCGATTCGTGACTGATCCATGCCCCTACCTTCCAGGTAGCGACTCAACTTCTTGACCACCTCGTCCTCATGCGCTGCCAGTTCCGCAGTGGGAGGGCTCCGTAACATCTCTGCCACCTTCACCTGCGCACCACAAACTGAAGCTTCCAGGTGTCGAAGATAACCCTCTTCATTGCTGGTGGCCCAGCGCCCCAACATGCATCTAATCTCCTTCGGAACCTTGGCCAATTCCATCCAGGTGTCCATGGATCCTCTTTCCGAATGCTCACTCCAGAAGCCGACAGCTTCCAAATCAATCAATCTGCCATCGGCCCTCACCTCGCCTCCCTCCTGAGCTTCAAGTAGGAGAGGCAACTCTCTAAGAAGCGCTCGTCCCATGATGAGGGCGTCTGGGTACTTCACCATAGACTTGCGAAACCCCATCAGATTTGGTTGAGGCTTCGGCACCAAGTAATCTCTATCTTCCATAGCCGATGACCGACTCAGAACTGTATTCACAGTCAATCCCCTGTGTAGCCAGTTCGCATGTAGGACCCATGCCCCGGGTGAAATGAAGAAGTTCAGCCTCTCCACCTTCTTTCCCATTCCCGAGGTCTTGGTCCTCCAAAGCTCACCGTACAGAACGCCATCACGGCGCAAATTGAAATTCTCGTGATCTACACCCTGAACATCGTCAAACCC
>DF246454.1:10050-29314 GCA_000507305.1 Breviolum minutum Mf 1.05b.01
TGGGCAGTCTGCCCAATGTTGCATTCCAACTGGAACTCCTGAGAATCCTGAGTGCCATCACTGCGTTCAACAGCGAACAAAACAGATGCCAAGACTTTCTCTCCCATCTGAACAGGTGTCCCATTCGCAGCCAAATACCTTCCAGATACATCACGACCTCGGGAAACCCGCTTGTAGCACTCCTTGTTCTGCTCAGCCAACACTGAGCAGGCAGCACCAGAATCAAGCAACCAATACATCCACCCATCGCTCGCTTCCTCAACTGATCCCACAAACAGGGGCATCATCAAAACACCTGAAACAGTGCCAGACTCCTCTGGCCACTCTTCTTCTTCCTGATCTTCCTCGGCCCACTCCTGTTCCGGTTCTTCGCCTTCTTCTGCTTCGCCAATCTCGTTCAACTTCCCTTTCTTACCCTTGCCACCACCCTTTCCCTTGGTGGTCTTTCTTGGCGATCCCTTGTTGCCAGCCTTAAGGCTTTGCCTTCGGAAGTGCCTTTGCTTTGGCCTTCGGGCTTCGACAGTTAGACCCTATATGTCCTGCTTGCCCGCAACGGAAGCACTTGACCTGGGTCATATCTGTTGGGCACTCTTTCTGTATGTGCCCTGCCTTCCCGCACCTATGGCACTTCGAAGTCCCTTTCCCAACTGCTTCAACATAAAGATCTTCTGGGTATTCTTCTCCCTCAGCAACTTCCTGATCTTCCTGCACCTGAAAAACCCCATGCCCTCGACCGCTTCCAGCCATAGAGGCTCCCAACTCGGTAAACAGCCTCTGCTGAGCTTCAAACCTGATAGCTGCAGCACGTAGCTCCGTATAGCTTTCGTCCTTGCTATGGAGCATCACGTACGACCTACAGTCGCCTGGGAGGGATCTCAGAAGAATCAACGTCAAGTCTGCTGAGGCAATCTCGAGTCCTTCACGACTCACTGTCACTGGAAGTGTGTCCGTTAGTTTCCTATAACGAGACAGGTCTACATCCATCTTCCGAACCACATCGGAGATTTGAGTAGATGAATTCTCAGCTTTATAAGTCCGCTTCATAACTTCGGCCCTGAAGAAAGATGCTTCAGCTCTTGTCCTGAGTGAGAACTCCTTCCCAAGCAGTCTCAGAGCTTCAAATCCGCTTGTACCTCGATGTGCAACAAAGATACCATCCACACCAATTCCTTCAACATAAGCTTGGATAAGCATGTGAGCTCTGGGATAAGGTGTGAAAATCTGCTGCAACATCGCCAACAAACGACTTGACCTCAACTGTTGGGCTGGTTTCAAACCACCCATGTGAAGTTCATCAGGATGCCGAATCGCACTTTCAATCTCAAAGGCAAAAATATCGGATGCCAACGCAATCCAACTTCGAAACTGACTCATATACTCTGAGAAACACAGGATCTCTTCCTGTCGAGACTTCGTCCATTTCGAAAAATCAGGCAATGGCATCGCTGGTAACCACTTCTCACTCTTAGTGAAGATGTCCTTCTCACGCTCCTCTGCTCGAGAAGCAGCAACACCTGGTCCTTCATAGACTGGAACTCCTTCCGAAGTCATGACCGGAACACCAAAATTCCTCACAGGAGAAACAGGTGGCCTCTCACCAAAACCTGAAACACTACTCAAACCTGAACTACTTTGTTGATTCCTCGGAGGTGATGGACTACCAACATTGGCAGCATTAGAACCAGCAACTGGAACATTCGAGGAGTAGTTAAGATTCATCTGTGACACTACTGAAGCCAACTGCTCAACTCTCTGGTTAACAACGGTGATCTGAGCTGTCTGCTCACCCACAACCTGAGCCATATTCTGCAGAAATGGTTCCATAGCTGACCTAACAGCAGCAGTCACAAACTCTGCATAACCTGGTGGGGCACCAAGCCCTCCACCATCATTGCCACCACTCAAACCAGGTGGCACAGCTTGCTGTGGCTGTTCAACTGGTGGATGCCTGTGAGATGAAATTCCTGGATTGCCTAAACTGCTAAACTCCTCCTGAGTTGTCTGACCCTCGATCTGAACCGTAGGACGTCTCCTACGTCGTTCAGGACCGTCAGGGTTACCTCCAGACGATGAAACAGGACTCCAAGGGTTTGTCCGACCTGACGGAGACCTTTCCCTTGTTTCACCTCGTGCAGTCGGTGCACCTTCCATCCTCACAAACACCAAGCAGAGTGACTCCACACTCTAACGTGAGCAACTCCTCGCTCCGCTACCACGTGAAATTTATCCACACTAAGATCCCTTGGAATCTAGAAAACCTAAACTCAACAAGAAACCCTCAAGTGAGATAAAAACTAGTTTCTCTCGTGTCCAAACGACACAAAAACCAACTAGACCCGTTTCACCAGCAAACAACCCTTTCGCACAAGCTATTTTCGCTGAGCCAGTAAACTCCAACTGTCGCTCTTGAGTCTTCGTGGCCTTGAGCCAAACAACCGTTCAAACTGGACGAAGAAACCGTCAAGTTTCTTCAGCTCGCTCAAAACTCTACTCAAGTGTCAAAAACATGACCAAAACGTCATGCAACTATGTAAGTTAAAATCAAGTCACGACTTCAGTCCAAAAACCTAAGTAGAAACTTAAGTAAGCAAATCTACATCCTAAGACCAAAAAGTAGCTCACTACAACCCGAAGTGAAAACCCTTCAGGCAGACCTGTACAATTCCACATCTCTTAACATGAAAGACCTCTTGGAAGCAGCTGCGGTTATGGGCACACTCATGTGTGGTGATGTCTAGGAGAGTCAGTGGGAGAGTCAGATCCACTTTTATCTTCATGATGGCGAACTCTCCTGTGCACCACGAGATGAAACTTTCATCTACATGCTCCGACAGAATTGCAGTCTGACTGGCCTGCATTTCCCTTCTCCCGGCAATTGTGGAGGCAATGCAAGATTATGTCACGCACTACCACAAGATTCGGCGTTTACACCTCATTGTTGTGGACTTGTGGCGGTCTTAGAAGTACAACACTGCCCGATCCATACCATAATTGCAGACTTCGAACTGCATACGTCGATCAATCTGAGCCTTCTGCCATTACTTGGAAATGTCCGCTGGAGTCAGTGGGCAGGAAACCATATCTGTAAGGTGTCCGCCTGATCTTCAATCCAGTCACTGAGCCGACTGCCTCCGCTGTTTGGATCGTTTTCTTTATTCTCTAGTAGCATTACGGCTAACAATCAGTGTAGTAATTCCTCGTAAATCGGCTGTACTTTGTAATTGGAGCAAAGTAGAAATGCACTGTACTGTCATTATACAGCTTGGTCTCACGTGTTAGAACCGCTCTGAGAATAGCGGCCACCTCTTTGGCCAAGTTGACAGCCAGCTCTATGGTCAGACATTTCGCTCCGTTGGGAAGCTTTGCGCTTGTTTGGCTTGCGAGAAAATGAACTGATGCCTGACTTGCACATTGTCAGAGATGGGGTGTTGGGTATTTGGTGCCCATCAAGAACATCAAGTTAACCATGCGGCACGAGCAACTGACCGGACTAAAGTCTCGGCAGCTGTAATCCAGCTAGCATTACATGAAGAGGATCCTGCGCCTCAACAGAACATGTTGAAGGGTGATGTCAGTGACTCTGACGGAAGTGAAAGTGCAAGTAACTTGAAAGGCAAAGCTGATCTTATTGGAGCTACTGGGGAGGACTTTGCCAGCGAGACCAAAAATGGCACCGTTTTCGGAACCCAAAAACGGTTACCTAATCATCCGTCAAAAAACCGTCTCACCTCAGCCGCTTTTTTGGCGACCCTTGCTTTAGCTTTTCCTTTTGGAGGCATGGCAGGCTGCAAATGCCCGCGAGGCTGTGTCAAGCAGACTCACTTGAAAATGGCTGCGTAGGGAAAAAATAAAAATGAGACACATATGGAGAACACTGCAAGTTCTCTGCGAAGATTCTGATAACTTGGAAATGCACTTAATACAGAACCTGGTGAAAATCGCTTTCATTCCGAAGTGCGCAGAAACTGCTCAAAGCCCTACCGGATTCCCAAGTTCTTCAAAGCCAAAGAATTTAGCCATTTTGAAGCTAGACACCATATCAGGTTCCTGAGTTCAATACGGAAACTCAAAGCTGGAAGCACAGTGCCTGCCAAAGTCCTGAATGCACAGAAACTGCTGGAAACAGCTGGAAACACAGTACCTGCCAGATTCCTAAGTTAAACTTAACTGCTTGACAGGCAGACACCCTATCAGATTCCTGATTGCAGAAACTCAAGCTGCTGAAAGCACAGTACCTGCCAAGTTGCTGAATGCAGAGAAACTGCTGGAAACAGCTGGAAACACAGTACCTGCCAGATTCCTAAGTTCTTCAAAGCCAAGATAAACTTAACTGCTTGACAGCCAGACACCGTATCAGATTCCTGATTGCAGAAACTGAAACGGCTGAAAGCACATTACCTGCGAGGTTCCTAAGTGCACAGAAACTGCTAGAAACAGCTGGGAACACAGTACCTGCCAGATTCCTAAGTTCTTCAAAGCCAAGATAAACTAAACTGCTTGACAGCCAGACACAGATTCCTGCTTGCAGAAAGTGAAACTGCTGAAAGCACATTACCTGCCAGGTTCCTAAGTGCACAGAAACTGCTGGAAACAGCTGGAAACGCAGTACCGGCCAGATTCTTTGCATGCACTAGAAATAGGAGGGAAGAATAAGCGGAAACTGCTCTCAACAAGTTTCCGACGATGTAGCAGCAGGGCCTCAGGTTTGCAAGATGAGAATCGTCACCACACTTTTGCCAACTTGCACTAAAAGCTCCTACAAGGTAGAAGGGGTGGGTCAGCTTCCCTAAGGCAACTTGCTGTGCGCGTCCGGTTTTGCCGCAAGGGGTTAGATTGCGAATGCCAGGTCTGCCAGGTCGTGGCAAATTTCGAATTTGGACTGCAATGCAAAACGAATTTACCGCTCACTCCATGTCACATCCGAAATGGACAAGCACTCTATTACCAGGGTTGGCCAACCAATCATGGGCATCAAGGAATTGTAAGTTCTTTGTGGAGAAGTTGATGGTCGCTACCACAGGTATTCCGAAGAGGTCCAAATGATACGCGCAAGTGCCACCAGCGGTGGATCCGAACTCCACAAGGCAATCGTACTTCCCCTGCAATTTCTCTTGGTTGTCTACCACAAATTGGAGATCCCGGACGTCATCCAAAATGAGTCCGTCATGAAAGCCTCGCTTGAAGGCACGAAGAGAATCAGGGAAGAAGGTCAGCGAACCAATCTTCAGTTCAAGAGGGTGCTTGAACAAGCTTTTGGCCCACTCAGTTTTGCCTTTTCTGGAAGGCCCCAGGACAATGAGGATAGGATATCGAAGAGCATCTTTTTCGAATTGCTGGAGCCAGTTCCGCGCTGAAGGTATCTCAGGAAAAGGCTGGAACAATTCCTGGTTGCCTCGGATGCGCTTGATCCTTTCTTGCACAGCAGCTTCGGCTTCCAGCCGCTGCTCTTGCTCACGGCAAAGAGTCAAGTTCCGGTGCCTTGACACGACTCCATCCCGGCTCAAGTACAAGTACCGCTCACACATGGAAGTGCTAATCTTCCTCTGCTTCCACAATGTCTCAGGCCACTTACCTAACACCTGGTAGTTCCGCTCTGATGAAGTCCAGCATGGCAAATAATTGCCTTCTGTAAGCACGTCCCCACTTGCTTTCTGCACAGTTCCAATCTTGTCAGCATAGACATAGAAAAATCCTCTGTCAACAGACCTTTGCCATTGCCTTCTGCAAAGACCTTCGCCACAAAGGTCTGTGGTAGAAGCATTTGGGCGAAATGCTCTAAAGCAGAAATCATCGACTTGGCGGTGGGTCGCAGACATGAACTGCAACATCAGATGACAATGAAGAACTCCTGAAGAACAGCTTTCCATGGAGGCACACCAATGGTGTGCATGCCAAGATGAAAGCTTGCACTTGACAAAGTGCAAGAATTGGGGCCAGTCACTCTCTTCAAAGCCATAGAAGGTAAGCAACACAGCAGCTCCACGGATTTCAAAATCCTTTTTTCGCTTGGACTGGTGGACAGGCAACAGATCTGCGCCGACTTCGTCCTGAGGCTTTGCAGGCTGCTTTGCGTTCATCCACCGTTCACGAGCTGCTTGGAGCTTCTGGGCGTCCGCCACTCGTCCACCCTTGTCAGGGTGGACACGCTTGACCACTTTGCGGTAGGCTGCGTTGATCAAAGCATCAGAATCCTCCCTTTTCAGTGTCAAACACACGCCATATTCTTGGGCAAGAGCTAGGAGAAGGCTCACCAAAGCCCGCTTGGCAATTTGCACTGGACCAGCTACCATGGTTGAGCTCTGGCGGAGTTTTGAAACACTGGCGAGTACAGTGGAGTCAGCGGCTGCGGAGTTGATGGAGTCGGGAATTTGTGCTACTTACAATAGAGTTGGTGCGGAGTTCGGGTTGCCGCGTTTTAAATATACAATGTTATTGAGTCAGGAAAAACTGGACTCCGCACTAGAACATGATCTCACATATCTCACATGTGGAGTTAAGAGTCTATGGGTAGGGGTTTTGCTCTGCACCTGCTGCGAAACTTTCTGAGCCCCCTTGCAAAGCATTGCGCGCTGACATCCAGCTCAAGCCCAGGCAGCCATGCTCCTTCAAAGCCACACGCGTAATTATACCAGCATAGACCAGAGTTGGCAAAAAACAATTTTTGTGTTATCAATGTAGAGAACTGTGTAATGTCTGCAAGAGATTCAACCCTAAAGTTGGTCGTCACCCTCCCTTCCCCTCAGCTGCAATGCCACCCAGCAATGGCACCACTCCCCCAAAGTTGGTCGTCACCTCCCGCAACCATCGCGCACTTTAATGGCACCCTGCAATAGCACCCTGGTGCCACGTCCAATCCGCCGAAGTGGTTCGCCTCCCCCCTATTGGAAGTAAGAACAAATATAGCTATCGCTATCTGGGGCAAAAACCCTGAAGCTATGAAACTGCTGGAAACACAGTATCTTCCAGGTTTCTCAATTCTTCCAACCAAAAAAATTTGGTTACAGAAAAGGTAAGCACTAAATCAGATTCCCGACTACAGAAACTGAAACTGCTGAAAGCACAGTACCGGCTAAATTCCAAAGTGCCAGATTGCTAAGTTCTTCGAAGCCAAGATCAATTTAACTGCTTGACAGCTAGACAATATCAGGTCCTGAAACTGCTGAAAGCAGAGTACCTGCCAAATTCCTCAGTGCACAGAAACTGCTCGAAACTGCTGGAAACACAGTACCCGCCAGAGCCAAAACCAACTCAGCTACTTTAAAGCTAGACACCGTATCGGATTCCTGAATTCAGAAACTGAAACTGAAATTGCTGAAAGCACAATACCTGCCAAATTCCTCAGTGCACAGAAACTGCTGGAAACTGCTCGAAACACAGTACCTGCCAGAGTCCTAAATTCTTCAAAGCCAAGCTAGACACCGTATCAGATTCCTGAGTTCAAGACAGAAACTCAACCTTCTGAAAGCGCAGTGCCTGCCAAATTTCTGAGTGCAAAGAGGAAAAGAGCACCTTTAAGGTTCAGTTTACTTGCTCACACGCAGCACAAGAAACTGAGTGGAGGCACAGTATTTGTTAGATTGTGAAGCCAGAAGAAACTATTGCTGGAAACTGCTGGAAGCACAATACCTGGTGGGAGATTCCGAAGCCTTCAAACCAAGACCAGCTACGTAGTCCAAGACGGCCATGCTCCTTCAAAGACATCTGAAGCTACTTCTGTAGCACACAGAAGCGCTTGGACAAGCTACATCCAAAACAGCCATGCTAGCACACAGAAACGATTGGCAATCCTAAGTTCCTGCGCAGCCAGGCCTGCTAAGGGCCTCGGTCCGAATCCGCAATCAATGCGAAGATGGTTGCCACAAACGCAAAAAGAGCTTCCTCAAATTGTCACAAGCTACCATGCACTTTCGCTCCTTTCTTCTCGGCCACTGCAGTAGGTTCTATTCGAGCTTCACCGTGGCAGAAATGCATCTGTTAGCCGGCTATTTGTGTCAAATTAAACGGTGCTGGCAAAGAATACCCCGCCAGCAGATGCTACTGTAGCTTCTACCTCAGTGAGACACAAACCGCTCTGCTACCCTTCTCAAACGGTGGCCCCACCTGGCACAGAATCCACTCACACTGCTGTCAGTACCTTCACAGTACCCCGCCTCAGCAACTCATTTTGCTTCGTCCTCCTTGTCTTTTTCCTCCTCCTTGTCTTCCTGTGCCTTGGCCTCTGCCTTTTCCTTGTCCTCCTTCTCTTTTGCTGCAACCAAGAGTTTAAGATCATCTCCTGTCAGCTGCCCGGCTGCCTGCGCAATAAAGCTCAAGATGCGGTACTTACAAACAAGACTATGGAAGAAGCACAAGCGTGAATTCCGTACCTCACCTGGACCAACCGCTTCTTGCGTCTTTGCGCGGCTTTGGTCTTTTTGCGGTTATCTTTGATCGCCTCCCAAAGAAGACACTGCTGCACAAAGTCACCAAATTGAATTGAGCGCCTTCCGCAGCTCTGCGCGTTGCGCCACCAAGTTCTTCTCTACCTCCTCCAAGACGACCTGGCAACAGATGTGTCCATGGAGGGCGTTAATTGGTTTGGGTGTTCCAAGACCTGGACTCATGAACGCGACACATGGAAAAAGTGACATGTTTTCAGGTACCCATTTTGGCACGCCAAAAACGGATCCATTTTTGATCCTGTCTTAGTGGTCCTCCTCAGTTCACAGCCTCAGATGTGTTGCAACGATCAGTCCAATGTTTGGATGGGTGCGTATTTTGGCGCTGGTCGCCAATGGACCCAAGCCTCAACATTGGCACTTGAACGACGTGGAAACATAGCAGCAGCTTGCCCCAATCCAGGCAGACCATCTCCAACACAAGGTGGGCGCTCCCAACCAAAGGCTTTCAATGACTTGGATGACATATTTACTTGACCCGACAGCACTCCGGTCTGCTCAAATGCGTGATGCCAATCTTTTGCCAGAACGATGTCGTCAATGCTGCGGCGAACAAGTCCCAACCAGGCAAGCAGCGAGACTGCACCATCGCTAGCAGAGCTTTTACTCTCCAACCACCAGTGCTGCATTCGAGCGCGAAATTGCCTAAATACATGTGTATCCAGAGGCTGCAGAAGCCCAGTGAGCCCTGCAGGAATGAGGACGATGCGAATGCCCTTACGACGAGCCAAAGCAAAGACGCTTGGGTGCATGTGGCATGGCGCCATGTCCATGAGCAGAATTATTTAAAATATGTATATATGTATTTATGTATATATGTAAATATGTATATATCTATATATGCCTGGAACCCAAAAGAATTTTGTTGTGAATGGAAAGGGCCTTCTTTTGAAGGGTTCAAACTTAAAAATAGAGGACAAACAGGTTCCAGATCTATAAATTTGTAAATATATGTTGAAGCCTTTTGCTCAAGACTCAAGTCGCCACTCTAGTCAAAGATTTCTCAAACAGCGAGAAACTGTTAGCAGTCTGTGCGAGAGAAGTCATCTTTTATTTTCTTGTTTCGGTAGGATGTCTTGCTGTTAGCCGAGAATTGTTTCTCGCAGCTTCAACTTGATCACATAGATGGTTTTTTTTCAGGCTCGCTCCAAAGAGGTCTGAGAAGAAGAAGATGCAAACAATCGAGAATCTTGAGTCAAGTAATAATGTGACGAGTAACCAGCACAAAAAAATCGCAATGGCACGTTTTTTTCTGAAACTGGAGAGGATCTTGCTCAGGGTGCTAGTTTTGGGACGCTTTCGAAAGTGAGTTGTGTTGGATTAGATTTGACCTGAGCTTTTACTAGACTTTCATATTGAAGAGATGAATATACCAAGCTTCGTTTTGGATGTGGGAGTTCAAAATTTTTGAAAAAGAATTGCTTTGGATCTCAGAATCGGGTGAGAAAAGCGACAAAAATCAGCCCCTTTCAGCACATGCAGTTGTCAAGAGAGAGAATTTACAAACATTCTGCACTACATGTTAGTTTTTTCTGCGTCACGCTACGAAAAACACAGACAATGTAGATGTTGAAATGAGCATTTTTTTTTAACAATGCTGCGCTCGTCATTCCAACTGTGGCAGTCATGAAGCTGTGCTAAAGTGGTCATTGTTAGACAACTCGATAAAGATAGGCCAGTAATATCAAATCTTGAAACAGAGTGCAAAATCTGGACTCCATTTTTGGGTCCGCCGAATTGTTTTTTTCTTTTTGCGACCCCTAAAACGGGTTTTTTAGACCCCATTTTTGAAGCCAATTGCCTGTTTCTTCGCACCGTAACACTGAAAAAGGGCATCTCCGAGTCTGCCTATGAGCAGGTTCTTTTTTTTTTCTGTGGATGCTGCATGGCTCAACGAAGGTCGTTGTCCGGGCGGTCGCCCTTCTGTCAGTGTACACAAAGGATAAAGTTGCAATGTCACTTTCGAAATTAGTATATTTCCGTGAAAGCAACAACTGTGAAGACAGCGAATTAAACAAAAAACACCAACCTCAATGCAGTCTTCCAGAGAGTGCAGGGGGGCAGTGGTGTAGCCTGTTCCTCGGACAGTTGGATCAAGGGCTAGTTGGCAACGCCGAGAGCACGCATGTCAACCGTCCGAGAGGGAAGGCATTCTTTGTTCCAAGGGTGTCGAGATGCTGCACATGATGATGGATTATCGAATGGTTTGCGACAAGGATGCTCAGCCGTTTAACTTGGTGAAAATTGGCTGGAGCATGTCATATTGAACAGTTGAAGAAGCCTGTTAGTAAACAAGGGTGAGACGGTGGTCACAAGTTGTCAATTGAGGTAGAAGCCCTGCCAGTACCGCAAAAGACAACTAAGAGCCACGAAACCTCGCCGAGCGCGAGCAGGGTGAAACAACGGCAGTGAGAAGGGACGGAGCCCTACAAGGGAACTGTCAGAGAACGAAAAAGGGCGAGTCTAGCGGACTCCTGAAGAACGGCATCTGACAGGGACCGTGGAGCACTGTCACCAGCCACAGTACCAACCGGAGCAGAGACACGGGAGGGAAGATACTGGGAGAGGAGTACAAGGAGAAGACGGACAAGCAAAGGATCCCGCAACAAATAACGCGTTGCGGACTGCTAAGCTGTCCGTTGGACTCCGAAGTGCTCGAGGAAAAGAAGGAGAAAGATCAAGCGAGAAGACTCTTGATCCGTCCGCCATCCGCGAAGATGGAATAGATGAGGGGGCACAGGGTGTGGTTGTAAGAGGTCTTTACTCCCGACTTGAGTTGCAGGGGAGGAGGGAGGCCAAGGGGCCCCAACGGTAGTTTTTTTTGCTCCATGCTGCTAAGGTGCGATCTTCATACGAAGTTCCGGGCGGAACGTTCTACAGTCAGCAAATCATAATCCGAAATTGGACGTCACTGATTTGTGCAGAACATCAAAATTCGTTCAGGTCAAAAATTGCAAACAAACAAATTAAAAGAAACGAATTAAATCGACGCCGCAGGTGGCAAAAGTCGGTGGGTCCAAAAATGGTGTACAGTTCACAGCCTCAGATGTGTTGCAACGATCAGTCCAATGTTTGGATGGGTGCGTATTTTGGCGCTGGTCGCCAATGGACCCAAGCCTCAACATTGGCACTTGAACGACGTGGAAACATAGCGGCAGCTTGCCCCAATCCAGGCAGACCATCTCCAACACAAGGTGGGCTCTCCCAACCAAAGGCTTTCAATGACTTGGATGACATATTTACTTGACCCGACAGCACTCCGGTGTGCTCAAATGCGTGATGCCAATCTTTTCCCAGAACGATGTCGTCAATGCTACGGCGAACAAGTCCCAACCAGGCAAGCAGCGAGACTGCACCATCGCTAGCAGAGCTTTTACTCTCCAACCACCAGTGCTGCATTCGAGCGCGAAATTGCCTAAATACATGTGTATCCAAAGGCTGCAGAAGCCCAGTGAGCCCCGCAGGAATGAGGACGATGCGAATGCCCTTACGACGAGCCAAAGCAAAGACGCTCGGGTGCATGTGGCATGGCGCCATGTCCATGAGCAGAATTACTTCTCTGTGGTCCAAGTACTCACGAAGACGGCCACACAAGAGGCGTATGTATTTCTGCATGAGGTAATGGTTGTTCCAAGCACTATTTTCACGCCATATGACAACCATGTCGCCAACAGCAGCTTCAGCATCCTTCAGTAGCCTTTTCAAAAAGCGATGGGAATTTCCTAGCAAGATTTGCGGGAGGATTTTGTTTACTTCTTCATCATTGCTTATTGAAGCTATGTAAGTCACGTTGCCCCGACGATCTCCAAGACGAACCCTCTGCCCAGGTTCCCAGCCCATGCTGGGCCGGCTCTTTAAGACAGTGCCAACTATACCTGTCAGTTCGTATGTCAGACTAGCTTCGTCCATGTTCACAATGAGGCACGGCTTCTTGCAAGCACACAAAACTGCATTGATCCATCGGTAAAATGCCACCGCCTGTCCAAACAAAGGCTGGTTTTTGACCCCAAAAATGGCCCCCATTTTGGGGTACCAAAAATGGACCCAAAATGGGGCCGCCTAATATGTTTTTACACATTTGACCCCCATTTTGGGTTCCATTTTTGGTACCCCAAAATGGGGGCCAACTTTGGGACCAAGAAATCACAGGAAGCCTGTCTGAGAAGTGGACATGGAAAGGAATTGGAGTTGGAAGGCATAGATCAGGATAGAACGAATTTGAAACAGGATGGATGGGAAACCTTTTTCATCTTTACACTCTACACCACAACCCCCCTTCACCCTCGCCTTCTCTTCCACCATGTGCTGTGGGACTGAATGTAGAACTTGAAGCTTTCCAAGCCTTGCACCCCAAGCACGCCGGAAGCGATGCAACCACCTCCGCTGAGATCGCGCTGAAGAAGACAGAGGTTGCCTTAGACGCTGCTGAACTTGAAGGGGCGCCTCTGTGGGTATAGCTGACAAAGCAATTCGAATCAACTGCAGCCGCGAAGGGGCCACTCCCTTCTCGCAATTTTGCTTACAGAGCCACTGCCAAAGACGAAGTTCTACGACATAACGGCAAGTACAGACTAATACCTGAAAGCTGTGTTGCTCTAGGCATGCGTCAGTCAGAAGTCCAACTATGATAGGGGTGGATGTCCGTCGATATGCCAACTCCACAAGACAGCGTCTCTCTTCCAAATTCTTGCTCTTTCCATGGCCATGCGAAACCATAAACTCAGCGGCTGCATCGAGATCATGCCCACTGTAGACATAGACCATTACAACTTTTACGCATAAGTCCGGCTCACACACAGTACCCTCCTCCATAGGCGATCTCGTTCTCTTCAATTGCGCCCTCACATTCTTCAGCTGCCGGCTCAACTCAGCTATGCGCCCTTGACTATCCTCTCCCATGGCACACAGGTAATTGGATCAACTGCTTACAGGAGATGCGCAAAGTCAAGGAAACTACGCACACATTCTTTGAATTTGGAACATGAAGGAGCGACTTTTGACGCGTCAGGCTCGTGAATTGTAATCCTACTAAGTTGTCACGTGCACACATTTGCTTCTTAGCCCATATCACTGCGGACTGGGGAGGACTTTGCCAGCGAGACCAAAAATGGCACCGTTTTCTGAACCCAAAAATGGTTACCTAATCATCAGTCAAAAAACCCTCTCACCTCAGCTGCTTTTTTGGCGACCCTTGCTTTAGCTTTTCCTTTTGGAGGCATGGCAGGCTGCAAATGCCCGCGAGGCTGTGTCAGGCAGACTCACTTGAAAATGGCTGCGTAAGGAAAAAAAATCAGACAGCGAAGATTCTGATAACTTGGAAGTGCACTTAATACAGAACCTGGTGAAACTCGCTTTCATTCCGAAGTGCACAGAAACTGAACAAAGCCCTACCGGATTCCCAAGTTCTTCAAAGCCAAAGAATGTAGCCAATTTGAAGCTAGACACCATATCAGGTTCCTGAGTTCAATACGGAAACTCAAAGCTGGAAGCACAGCGCCTGCCAAAGTCCTGAATGCACAGAAACTGCTGGAAACAGCTGGAAACACAGTACCTGCCAGATTCCTAAGTTCTTCAAAGCCAAAACAAACTTAACTGCTTGACAGCTGGGCACCAATTCAGATTCCTGATTGCAGAAACTAAAGCTGCTGAAAGCACAGTACCTGCCAACTTCCTGAATGCACAGAAACTGCTGGAAACAGCTGGAAACACAGTACCTGCCAGATTCCTAAGTTCTTCAAAGCCAAGATAAACTTAACTGCTTGACAGCCAGACACCGTATCAGATTCCTGATTGCAGAAACTGAAACTGCTGAAAACACATTACCTGCCAGGTTCCTAAGTGCACAGAAACTGCTGGAAACAGCTGGAAACGCAGTACCTGCCAGATTCCTTGCATGCACTAGAAATAGGAGGGAAGAATAAGCGGAAACTGCTCTCAACAAGTTTCCGACGATGTAGAAGCAGAGCCTCAGATTTGCAAGATGAGAATCGTCACCACACTTTTGCCAACTTGCACTAAAAGCTCCTACAAGGTAAAAGGGGTGGGTCAGCTTCCATAGGGCAACTTGCTGTACGCGTCCGGTTTTGCCGCAAGGGGTTAGAATGCGAACGCCAGGTCGTGGCAAATTTCGAATTTGGACTGCAATGCAAAACGAATTTACCGCTCACTCCATGTCACATCCGAAATGGACAAGCACTCTGTTACCAGGGTTGGCCAACCAATCATGGGCATCAAGGAACTGTAAGTTCTTTGTGGAGAAGTTGATGGTCGCTACCACAGGTATTCCGAAGAGGTCCAAATGATACGCGCAAGTGCCACCAGCGGTGGATCCGAACTCTACGAGGCAATCGTACTTCCCCTGCAATTTCTCTTGGTTGTCTACCACAAATTGGAGATCCCGGACGTCATCCAAAATGAGTCCGTCATGAAAGCCTCGTTTGAAGGCACGAAGAGAATCAGGGAAGAAGGTCAGCGAACCAATCTTCAGTTCAAGAGGGTGCTTGAACAAGCTTTTGGCCCACTCAGTTTTGCCTTTTCTGGAAGGTCCCAGGACAATGAGGATTGGATATCGAAGAGCATCTTTTTCGAATTGCTGGAGCCAGCTCCGCGCTGAAGGTATCTCAGCAAAAGGCTGGAACAATTCCGGGTTGCCTCGGATGCGCTTGATCCTTTCTTGCACAGCAGCTTCGGCTTCCAGCCGCTGCTCTTGCTCACGGCAAAGAGTCAAGTTCCGGTGCCTTGACACGACTCCATCCCGGCTCAAGTACAAATACCGCTCATACACAGAATTGCTAATCTTCCTCTGCTTCCACAATGTCTCAGGCCACTTGCCTAACACCTGGTAGTTCCGCTCTGATGAAGTCCAGCATGGCAAATAATTGCCTTCTGTAAGCACGTCCCCACTTGCTTTCTGCACAGTTCCAATCTTGTCAGCATAGACATAGAAAAATCCTCTGTCAACAGACCTTTGCCATTGCCTTCTGCAAAGACCTTCGCCACAAAGGTCTGTGGTAGAAGCATTTGGGCGAAATGCTCTAAAGCAGAAATCATCTACTTGGCGGTGGGTCGCAGACATGAACTGCAACATCAGATGACAATGAAGAACTCCTGAAGAACAGCTTTCCATGGAGGCACACCAATGGTGTGCATGCCAAGATGAAAGCTTGCACTTGACAAAGTGCAAGAATTGGGGCCAGTCACTCTCCTCAAAGCCATAGAAGGTAAGCAACACAGCAGCTCCACGGATTTCAAAATCCTTTTTTCGCTTGGACTGTTGGTGGACAGGCGACAGATCTGCGCCGACCTCGTCCTGAGGCTTTGCAGGCTGCTTTGCGTTCATCCAACGTTCACGAGCTGCTTGGAGCTTCTGGGCGTCCGCCACTCGTCCACCCTTGTCAGGGTGGACACGCTTCACCACTTTGCGGTAGGCTGCGTTGATGAAAGCATCAGAATCCTCCCTTTTCAGTGTCAAACACACGGCATATTCTTGGGCAAGAGCTAGGAGAAGGCTCACCAAAGCGCGCTTGGCAATTTGCACTGGACCAGCTGCCATGGTTGAGCTCTGGCGGAGTTTTGAAACACTGGCGAGTACAGTGGAGTCAGCGGCTGCGGAGTTGATGGAGTCGAGAATTTGTGCTACTTACAGTAGAGTTGGTGCGGAGTTCGAGTTGCCGCGTTTTAAATATACAATGTTATTGAGTCAGAAAAAACTGGACTCCGCACTGAGAACATGATGCATATCTCACATGTGGAGTTAAGAGTCTATGGGTAGGGGTTTGGTTTTGCTCTGCACCTGCTGCGAAACTTTCTGAGCCCCCTTGCAAAGCATTGCGCGCCGACATCCAGCTCAAGCCCAGGCAGCCATGCTCCTTCAAAGCCACACTCGTAATTATACCAGCATAGAGCACAGTTGGCAAAAACCAATTTTTGCGTTATCAATGTAGAGAACTGTGTAATGTCTGCAAGAGATTCAAGGCTGTTTGTCTGGATGCCATTGCTGTGTATGGGCACCCAGCAATGGCACCACGTCCACTCCCCTAAAGTTGGTCGTCACCCTCCCTTCCCCTCAGCTGCAATGGCACCCAGCAATGGCACCACTCCCCCAAAGTTGGTCGTCACCTCCCACAACCATCGCACACTTTAATGGCACCCTGCAATAGCACCCTGGCGCCACGTCCAATCCGCCAAAGTGGCTCGCCTCCCCCCTATTGGAAGTAAGAACAAATATAGCTATCGCTATCTGGGGAAAAAACCCTGAAGCTATGAAACTGCTGGAAACACAATATCTTCCACATTTCTCAATTCTTCCAACTAAAAAAATTGGTTACAGAAAAGGTAAGCACTAAATCAGATTCCCGAATACAGAAACTGAAACTGCTGAAAGCACAGTACCGGCCAAATTCCAAAGCACACAGAAACTGCTGAAAACAGCTGGGAACAGTACCTGCTAAGTTCTTCAAAGCCAAGATCAGTTTAACTGCTTGACAGCTAGACAATATCAGGTCCTGATTACAGAAACTGAAACTGCTGAAAGCACAGTACCTGCCAAATTCCTCAGTGCACAGAAACTGCTGGAAACTGCTGGAAACACAGTACCCGCCAGAGTCCTAAGTTCCCCAAAGGCAAAACCAACTCAGCTACTTTAAAGTTAGACACCGTATCAGATTCCTGAGTTCAGAAACTGAAACTGAAATTGGGAGTTAAGCAGAGTACCTGCCAAATTCCTCAGAGTCCTAAGTTCTTCAAAGCCAAGCAAGACACCGTATCATATTCCTGAGTTCAAGACAGAAACTGAACCTTCTGAAAGCACAGTGCCTGCCAAATTTCTGAGCGCAGAGAGGAAAAGAGCACCTTTAAGGTTGAGTTTACTTGCTCACACGCAGCACAAGAAATTGAATGGAAGCACAGTATTTGTTAGGTTGTGAAGCCAGAAGAAACTATTGCTGGAAACTGCTAGAAGCACAATACCTGGTGGAAGATTCCGAAGCCTTCAAACCAAGACCAGCTACGTAGTCCAAGACGGCCATGCTCCTTCAAAGACATACTTCTGTAGCACACAGAAGGGCTTGGAAAAGTTACATCCAAAACAGCCATGCTAGCACACAGAAACGATTGGCAATCCTAAGTTCCTGCACAGCCAGGCCTGCTAAGGGCCTCGGTCCGAATCCGCAATCAATGCGAAGATGGTTGCCACAAACGCAAAAAGAGCTTCCTCAAATTGTCACAAGCTACCATGCACTTTCGCTCCTTTCTTCTCGGCCACTGCAGCAGGTTCTATTCGAGCTTCACCGTGGCAGAAATGCATCTGTTAGCCGGCTATTTGTGTCAAATTAAACGGTGCTGGCAAAGAATACCCCGCCAGCAGATGCTACTGTAGCTTCTACCTCAGTGAGACACAAACCGCTCTGCTACCCTTCTCAAACGGTGGCTCCACCTGGCACAGAGTCCACTCACACTGCTCCCAGTACCTTCACAGTACCCCACCTCAGCAACTCATTTTGCTTCGTCCTCCTTGTCTTTTTCCTCCTCCTTGTCTTCCTGTGCCTTGGCCTCTGCCTTTTCCTTGTCCTCCTTCTCTTTTGCTGCAACCAAGAGTTTAAGATCATCTCCTGTCAGCTGCCGGGCTGCCTGCGCAATAAAGCTCAAGATGCGGTACTTACAAACAAGACTATGGAAGAAGCACAAGCGTGAATTCCGTACCTTACCTGGACCAACCGCTTCTTGCGTCTCTGCGCGGCTTTGGTCTTTTTGCGGTTATCTTTGATCGCCTCCCAAAGAAGACACTGCTGCACAAAGTGACCAAATTGAATTGAATGCCTTCCGCAGCTCTGCGCGTTGCGCCACCAAGTTCTTCTCTACCTCCTCCAAGACGACCTGGCAACAGATGTGTCCATGGAAGGCGTTAATTGGTTTGGATGTTTCAGAGACCTGGACTCATGAACGCGACACATGGAAAAAGTGACATGTTTTCAGGTACCCATTTTGGCGCGCCAAAAACGCATCCATTTTTGATCCTGTCTTAGTGGTCCTCCTCAGTTAGACGAGAAGAGGAAAGAACGGGCAGCTAACAGGGAGCTTTGCCGGTGACAAAGGAGCTTAAAAAAGCAGTCAACTGGGGCGAGCCAGTAGCAAGGAACCCGTAGGGAAGGAATCTCGATGGTGGAAGGAGCAGATCAAAGAATGGCACTGTGACTCTTTAAGAAACTAGTTCCTAGTAGTCTTGATCGTCCAATGAAACAACAAGGTCTAACGCATGCCTGTTGGTTGGAGAGCGAGAGCGCAAGGCAACTTGACCAACCCAGAACTTTGTGAAACCGCGTGAAACAAAGAACGAGAGCATGCAGCGAGTCGAATCTCAGAGTTCTCTCAGATGTTCTTCTCCAGCAAGTAGCGAGGCTCCACCAGACCACTGTAGAAAAGTTGTCGAGAAGTGGAAGGCCAGAGACACAGTCAGTGGCACCCAGTGAGTAGGCAGCGCGAAGATTGTCCCCAGTGCAGGCAATATCCGCCCAAAATAACTTGGAAGAGAGAAGCAGCACTTGAAGAAGAATGATTGTAAGAAGAGAAAGTAGTGCCTTCAAAAGGCAAACCCAGACAGACGCTCTTCGAAAAAAGAGAGAGAAGGGAGGCCTGAAGAAGGTACTGAACTTTTTGCACGCGCCAAAGTGATTTGTGAATCGTGAAAGTAGGAAGCGGCTAGTGTTTGAGAGCAACATCAAGGATGAGAAAGAAAAATAGGAACCCAACCAGCAAGGAGTCCAGTAGACGTCTTGAAAAGACCAAAGGATGTCTTTCTGATGGAGTTCGAGTTTTCTTCAACAAACTTC
>DF240410.1:0-69714 GCA_000507305.1 Breviolum minutum Mf 1.05b.01
AAGAAGTATAGTGCCCAAAAAAGAAAGAAAACTGCTTGGGGAGCGCATGCGAAAAAGCGAAGCCCCAGCAGGTTTTAAAAATAAGCCTCTTCTAAGCGCGCTCCCCCTTAGCGAGGGGTCGGCGGATTATATTTTTATGCAATATGTTTACACATGAGCAACAATTTACATGTGCATTACAATGTGTATATATATATACAATTATTTACATCATATATACATATATATATACACATATGTGTGCTGAACATTTTTTACGACGCGAAACTCATATGTTATGCTAGAAATCATGTGCCCATTGTTGTCCCGCGCCAAATGATTTTTCTGTGGAGGAGCGCAATAGGCCAGTTTCCGAAGTAAATGGGAGCAACAGGCTCCCGGAGATCCGGTACGAGTAGATTGACTACAGCCTAAAATGTACAACAAATTAAATAGATACAAGGATGAGGACACTTACTTCTCTCACTGAATTCCCAAAAGAATATGAACGAATTAAGAAAAATGACTCGACTGAGACATGTTTGGCTCATGATGCCTATCCGTACAAGAAAGGGTGGTTGCTGACAAGCTACGATCCTTTTTGTTGTGACTGTGGCAAAGATAAAGATCGCAAAAACAAAAATCAAGGAAATGGTTTCAAATATTTTTTGTGTTCACCCAAAAAAATTGGGGAAGATGAACCCATTTTGACTTTCAAAGGGGTTGGTTCAACCACCAACTATAGTCATGGTACCGATCGTTACTCCTTCCATCTCAGTCACTTGGGAGTCTCAGGAGCGCTGCTGATTGGTTGGATGCGGGTCTTGGTGATACCACTTGAGCGCTTTCCCGAAAGTGACTTTGGTTTTGCAACTTTGTCAAAAGCATCCATGGGACGAACAGTATATTTACCCTGCGTGAATGGTTGATTTTTATTGGTTTTCATGTAGGTAAATATACCAGTCCCATGGATGCTATGGGCTTTGTCAAAAAATAGCTGGGATGGTTTTATTTTTCTGTTGGAAAGGTCATGAAAAGTGGGAGGGGAACACATTTGAAGCAGACCAAAACATGGGATAACCCGGTAATCTAACATAGCAATGAAGAATGGACCCTTTGAAGATGTATTTCCTTTAAAAAATTGGGATAGTCCATTGTTATGTTAGTTGACCAGAGGGTAGTTTGTTTGCTTCATGTTTTTCCTGTAGAAAACAAAACGCCGAGATTTCACCGAGGTCGCGTCATCGCTACTCGCGGGGGGATCGTTCTAAACCCCCCGTCCACGCGCTCATGAAAGAGAAGCACACTGAGCAGAGCTGTTCTGTAGGCAGCGGAGATTGTCCATTGCTGGATGTTTCTGGAAAAGATGTTACTAGTTCCACAAATCTTCTTCTCATCTCAATTTTCACCTGTTCTAATATATGATATATTATATAATATTATTATATATCTATATATATTATATGATTGAAAAACATTGATTTAGATGCAGGTGTTGGGTATGAGAGTCTTTTGGTAGTTTTCCAGAAACAACCATAGCCATAGTATCTTTGTATAAACATTGGTTTTTGCATGCACTCCACCTTCGCATCCGGCTCACGCAGCAGTTGGGATTCCAAGTCATGAAGGATTCACCATGTTACGTATTTGGAAATGAAACCTACCTACAACATACATACTGTTGATGGACCAAATCCCAAACAACCACCTGGGATGATCAATCCCCGTAAATAATAGAAAATGATACTATATTTACCATATCAACTGGTTAGCCGGATTTCTGAACCATCAACATCAACAGTAGCTCTTGAAAAATGATGGATGGAAGACTAGAGTTCTTTTGGGACACTTGTCAAGGGCTGTGTCTACTTCATTTTGGGATTCTTATTTTGGGGGATTGGGTGATCCAACAGTTCCAGACCAGCCAGAGCCAAGGGCATCCATTTGACCTTTCAGTAGTTGGACTTGCAAAAAATCATTTAAGTTAAAAGTTATCATCCAAAAACTCTCATGGAGTCCCAGAGGGTTCAACTCAACCTTCACCTTGTGGTACAAGGTCCTGAGAGGGATCTCAAAAAGAATGCATCAAAGAATGTGTTTTCATGCCGATGGGTTTTATGGAGGTCATGAAGATGTCAGACTTTCAGGGGTCGGTGAAATGAAGCAAATTTGACCAGAGACGTGAATGGATGCTTTAGGACTTTAAGATCTTACCCTTAAAAAGGGGAAAGATGTTTAAAAGCTTATACCTGCATATATATATATATGATGTTGTGAATATATACATACATACGTATATATATGTTAATTTATTTATATTGATATATTATACTTTATATATATTATATATACTTTATATAGAAGATATATTATATTATATTCAACTAGATGTTGGCAGAAACTCTTTTTGACAGCCTACAAATCCCCAGAGTTTGTGATCAATCCAAGGGATCTCCCCCCAGCAAAAACGACTGGGACCCAGCTGAGCCAGCTTGAGCCGGGAAAGGGCGGAAAAGGTGGAGCGTTTTTCAATTCAAAAAAAAGGGACCTGGGCGAAAAAAAATGGGATGAGTCGATCAACCTCAAAAAAAACAGGATCATCAAATGATGGAAAAAATGATGGAAAGGGTGAGATTTTGTGTTTTTGCCACATGGCGTTTGTTTGATTTTTGTTGATGTTTGTTGAAATCGGCTGAATTTGATACTCCGAAAAGTTGTGCCAAAAAATTCTACCGAACCAAAGGTCTTGGTCCCAGGTCCCTCGGCTCCCAAAATTTCAGAAGCGACAGTGGAAGTTGAGAATCGATCGATGAATTGTTTTTGGGGGGGTTATGAAAAGTAGGTGCTGGTTTGAACATGTTTTATTTTCCCCTTCCACGTGGGGAAGTGATCAAACATCTTGACTAATATTTTTTGACCTGGGTTGGTTCAACCACCAACCAGAAAAATTATGAGCCTTTCTGAGATTCTAGCTGTAACTCTCCATCACTTGAAGGATTTGCAAAAGCTTCATGATTCTCATGTTGTGTGTGAATGTCAGTATATAATTTGCCATCATTAATTAATACATTTTCAGTAGAGGATCCCTATGAACCTTCACTTGCTACTGTGGCTGGGCTGGGGACCATCCTGAAATATACATCACTGTGGCATGTGCAAAGATCTAAAGAGATGCAGCATGTGGCTTTAGCCGAAACACAGAATTAGTGAGGTTTGCCAGCGTGGGTAAGCATGGAAAACATCTGATCTACAAAATTGTTGGCCCATGAACCTGAAAGAAAATGTTGGGTATCTTTTCAACAAACGCCAAAATAACATCACCGCAACCCCCTGACCCATTCAACAGTTTATTGCAGGAATTCCTGAATCACTTTGGGGGCAAAAAAGTATGTTGGAGTTTTCTTGCGAACATAGAAGTAGAGAGCTCGACAAGAAATAGATTCGACAAAGTTTCTGTAGCAATTCCTTCCACTGCCGAATCGACGAAGTTCGGAAAAAGTGAGAGAAACAAAGTTGGTCCAGTTGGGCACAGAAACAGGCTTATTGAGAATCCAGAGTTACGAAATGTGAACCTTTGATATCAAGAAGTTGCGGTAATCCAGTTGTGTTTAAATCATCAAAATCCGTGTGTTCTTTATTTGACCGTGTTTTTTTGCATGGACCATAAGCACCTTTGTTTCAACGCGAAGTGCATCCTGGAAATGAGGCGTTGACATGTTTTGATACAATTGCATCCTGAAACGATGAGATCAAAATGAGATCCTAAAAGTGGAGAAATCAAACCATTTTTTGCACGTTCCAGGCCTTCTTTTGTTGTTGTTTTAGTCCTTGCATTTCGCCTCATCAAAAACTCAGCCCATGGGACAGTGGTAGGGTAAACTGCCAAAGAGTCCTTCCGTGGCATGTCAGGAATGACATCATTGGATATCAAAAGATCAATACCAAACAAAGGCCCCTGCATACTGGCAGAACAGATACTGATGATTCTCGCATCAGATAGATCTGCCGGGTGCTATCAGTGACGCAACGTGGCGGCAGAGTGTGAATTGGAAGTTGATTTACCAAGCTCTACCAAGTAACCCTCCAAGATAGCCGGCTGGGAGACCCATTGTAAGAAAATAAATGGAATCAGCAGGAGTTCTGTTGGATAGGTTTGGAGATGTACTCATAGCAACATAGCAATCGTGGATAAGCTATGATTGGCAATGGATGTTGTGTTGAAGCAACCATTGCTACCTGGGCGTGCATTCATTATTTGGATGGTTGCTTCAATCATCTTGGTCATTATCATCCTTTGTTGGAAGAAACATACCAGTCTGGTTGATAGTTTTTTATGCGGAGTCATGAGAAGATGTCCCTTTGCATCAACCGGACCAAAATGTGTCTATTCCATCATCGCACATTGCATCAGTTTATGCCAAGAGCCTATTGATTACGAGTCAAGTATCATCAGCTCGTGCAGACCCAACAAGGTAGGTTAGAGATGTACAGGCTTAAAGGAAAAAAAACGGGGAGCCAATCATATCCATAATCGACGTTTAAGAAAGTGTATGTATCAAGATACCCTCCAGGAAACAAACATATCCCACCTTCAAAAAGGAAACTCATCTTCAAAAAGTGCCTTTAGATGGGATATGTTAGTTCCCTGGAGGGTATATCAGCAGATATTTCTTTCCGTCCTTGCTTTCAAAACAATGTCACTCAGATAGTTGGGACACGCTACACGCCACATGCGCGCTGAAGCGCCACATGTGCGCCGGACTCCAAACAAACGGGTTCAAGTGCCCATGCATGGCATGGGCATAGTAGCACCAATGGCGATCTATCCACAGGATGACAGCATTCCAAAAATGACGAATTTTGGTATGTCCCTTACTCAAACTAATTATGGCAAGGGTACCTATATGCCCAACGTAAAAATTCACAAACAGGGGAAGCCCAACAAGGGTCAAGATAATCACCACATGATTTGGATCAAAAATGTCCGCGAGAAAAGAACAACTGATGGGTTGTAATTGTAAGAGAATCCTGAATCCTTTCCCCAAAAACAGGAAAACAAGTTAGTTGAATTTGAAATCCAATTTTCCAGCAGGGTTCCAGAATTTTCCCTTGCGGACCTTGTTTCAATTTACAAATTGGCTGGGAAGTCATTGCTAAAAGGGATAGCGCAACTTAGATTTTGAGGCGAATACTTTGGTTTCATCCAAACGTTTCAAGGATTGAAAGTTTCGTAGCGAGCGTGATGGCATCCCGTTTTCTCCTTGCAGAACTCGCCATCAAACCAACACAGAATCAATCAATTCCTCAATTCATCAATCAGTGTGCTTATCAGACAGGTTTCATGTTTGTCCATGAGATGGAAAGAGGGTGGGTTTGCTTGGTTCTCTTTGGTTGTGCTGGTTTGGGGTGTTGCAGAGTAGAGCTACAAAATGAATAGACTTCTCTGGCGTGAATGCAAAGATGTTTCTTCCTTTATAGAGTTGAGGTTTAAGAAGTGTTGAGATGCCAGTGTTTGTTTCAAAAGATTCACAATCGACAAGTTCTACAGGCGATGCAGTGATGCCTTTCATTTTGAGAGATTCTATATAATTTCCATTTGGTTTGGTTTGGAAGGGTTGCGGCAACAGATTCGATGTTCGCATATCTGTGACTCACATGTTTTTTAAAAACATCTCAACGACGCTCAAAGAAGATTGGGATCCCTGCTGAGGGGGTCCCATTGGTAGATCGCTGTTTGGTGTTTCAATCAGATGTCTTGAAGGATCGCTTCGTTTGCTGAGGCCTGCTGAAAATCAATGAAACAAATCGACAGCTTGAGAAATGGGAAAGAATGAGGCTGCTCATTTACCAGAGGCTGTTGATTTAAATTTACATGGAGAGGACACTGCTCAATCTGTTTTTTTTCAGAATTTGTAAATCTGATACATGACAGTCTCAATCATACCTACTTGTGTAGTACCTCAACATCAATTGCCTTTTACAATCTTGGACGTATTTTTCGCATGAATGATGTGTAATACTGTATACATACATGAAATTACATGTTCGCATGATGTGATGACGTTGATGTATGTGACTGTTTCTTCAGTCTGTCGATCAATCCTTGGACAACTTGCCGACGGCGTTGTGTTCATGCAGCAGATGTGTTTTAAAACGACTTTCCTTCGCTGATTCATGATTCCATCCTGAAGATTTCCAAGTCTGCGCTGTCACCCCCTGATTTTGGTCACCAAAAAAGTAAAACTTTCAGCGACCATGTAGTTGTCCGAAAAATCTCTAAACCGAAAATGCGGGTAACTTTAAGGGAAACCCAAGGCTGGGAATCCCCCAAAAGAAAGTGTTGACAAAGCTGTTTTGATTTGCCTAACTTCATTCGACAAGTCAGGAGGGGACTGGAACCCGTGTGGTGGTGAGTTGGGAACCAATTTCGAGAATTGGGGGGACAGTAGACAGACATGATCCAGGTTGCAGAGAGCGAACATGTCACCACCAAACTGAGGCAAGGTTTGAAGATTTTTGTCACTGCAAGTTTGACAGGCTGAGATCGAAAATGGTGGGGTTTTCCCCCACGATCACTTCTCTTTTAAAAGGGTCATGAAAAGAGGCAAGGTCTGAAAAAGGCCCTGCAAAGAGGGTTGGTAAATCTTACAAATATCAAGTGAAATCTCACAAATCGCGTGAGATTACTGTATTGCTACTTGTCATAATGCTTAATACTTTAGTTAGTTGTATAGCAGACATATATAATCATAGAGAATCATAGACAATCCTCCAGGATTTTGATTGGAAGTTAAGACACTTGCCGTAAGTCTAGTTTTTTTTTGGTCTATCTCTCTACAGCGCGGTGTTCGAAAAAACACGGTTTCACCAACTTCACTCTCAACTTCAGAAAAGATAGGTTCGCATGCTCTTTGCACGACGGATTCGCTGAGTTTGACCCAAACTTCCGGCGGGTCAACAAAAACGACGAAACGCGCCGTTACCGACGATGACAGGCCACAGTCCTGGGTGATGTTTCTAGGTGATCCTTGATGTTATCGAAGGGCAGTGTGCTGAACGTTGGCTCATTGAATGGCAGAGCATCACCCCAAACAAAAAAAAACACAAAACACGCTTCAGCATGACACTAAATTCTAAATTTTAAAATTTATTGTCAACAGAAACTCCTTGAGCTTGTTTTTTCTCGGATTTTGCATGGCGTGCTCATTCAGTCCATTCGGCGAGCTGGGGAATGGTAGCGCTTAGGCAGCCTTGTCTTGCGCAGCTTGCTCAGCTTGGTGCTTTCTTCAAAAACGGAACTCAGTAACAACAGCTCCGAAAAAAAGGGAAGGCGGCACATTGACTTGTGGGAAAAAAAACATTGAAGATTGAGAAGGCATGGATGAAATCCCTCACGAAGATGCAAATCCCAACACCCAAGTCAGGTTTCATGTCGCGTTAACCCGCCTCTGTACAGAAGCATTCTCAGGCTGCATGATGATGCATGACTCGACGTATTTTGTATGTGTTCTATGTATTTTCATTTATATATATTTTATATATACTGCAAATTATTGCAAGAAATATGGGGATATGTTTACTGTAGGTACCAAAAAAATGGTATAAATTGTGCACCTTGCTGATCGGTGAACATGCCAGGTGAAGCAAGGTGAAGATTTGACGACTGCCACTTGGTGGGGGGGACCCAGAAAAAACCGTGGAGTTTCCCGTTAAAACATGTCAGTTTTGGGTGCAAACTATGTGATGTACAAAAAATGGGTATTGCTGTACATATATAAAGATATATAGGTATTTTTGAAGCGATGTACGGTCATTTGAAGATATTGGATGTTGTTTATATCCACAAGAGGGATCGCTATCTAAGATCCACTTTATCCTACTATTTTCATATGAAAAAGTCACCCAAAAATGATATGTCATCGAAGTGTCATCGGTCCGTCCCCAGAACTAACAGCAAGTTGGGGATCCTGAAAATGGATGGTTGGAAGATGAATTTCCTTTTGGGATGGGCCCATTTTTCAGAGGCTACAGTATGTTAGTGAAATAGGGAGTGTATGTAGATGTGGAATGATTGGTTTGTGGTCTGTGGCACTGACTTGCTTCCAGAATAAACTAAGCCTGCGGGGTAAGAAGAGATGCATGGATTAAATCTGTTTCCGGAAATCTTTCTGATTCTTTCACTATGTCCAACTGTCCAACCAAAACCGCATCAAAAAATACATCTTTGGGATGTTCACTTCAGTTTTAACAACAAAAACTGTGTGTTGCCCCGTTTTTTGCGAAGAAAAAAAAATCGCATCCTACCTACCAAGGAAAGTGGAAAGCTACAAGCAATTGAAATGCCGAGAATGTTCACAACATGATCAGTCGCAAGAGGCGATGTCAACTTGGATGAGGTTTTGAGACTGAATAAATCGTCAATTTTATGTTGATGTGTATATATTTGTATGATGTTTAGTAGGATTATGGGGAAAGGTTTTGAGCAGCGTTAAGGTTGTTTTTTTGTTTTTGGTGAAGGTTCATCACGTCCTAAAATGATATGTTATCATCTTTCATGTAAAGGGAAGAAGGTTTTCGAAGAGCAAAAGCAACTTTGTGACCGTATTATGTGCCGTTATTTTACAGAGGTGTACGTTGATATAGGAGTTTGCTGTCAAACATCTTTGGGGAAGCCAGAACCATCCTAAAGAGGGTCCCCTAAAATGTTTGTCATGTCCATGCATATCCATGCATAGCCCGTAAGCACACCAAGTTGTGGGAATAATCAGCTGCATAAGGTTCCCCTCATCGTGTTTTGTCACCTTTGTTGAGCTTCTGGCTCTAAGAAGGGTCCTGAGGCAACTCATCCCTTTCCAACTTCTTTGAGAAGTTTTGGGTATCAGTTGCATATGATATGCTTTGCAAATGTCTGATTATTTGCATATTATTCAGATGTTCTAAAGTCTGTAGATCTTACTCTATTCCAAGATTCCTAGTCCTGTCAGCAAGACCAAGACAGGTAAAAACAGATTTGGTAGGTAACGGTATACAAAAGCAGAGGTGAGGTATGTCTGAAAGATGGCATCAGATTGTCCCAACCCAGATGCACGCAACATCCTGCCGCATCCTTTTCAAAATGCGACGTGGCTGCAGGATTGTATTGCTTGTGCGCCAAAGTGTGACTACGGCACCAAGGACGCCAGAGGTAGCAGGTGTTTTTGTTGACCAAAACAGTCGATAAGATGTACCAGTGACCCCCAAGAGGAATAGATAGCCCACACTTCTCTCAGCATCCATGTATATATGATAAAAAATACTGTATGTATATAGATGTATAGCACATATTTGCCTACTAGTTGGTTGATTTTTTTCTCCTACCTATATACACAATGTCGGGAGTGTTTAAACCTCCTGAGGATCTGTTTTTCTTTTCTTAGCCAACAAAAACAACATCTGAATGTCTGAGAACTATTTGAGAATATCATCCAAAGCTACAACCTGATGCTGCTTGGATTTTTTTTTGCACACACCCCGGCCACGTCGTGAATTCACAACAGTAGAAGCTTATCCTCAAAATTCGATGTTCGGTGGCTCCACCAAATTGGTATCATACCACCCCAGAAATCATGCCAGTTGAATCAAGGACCAAAAAAGAACTTCTTCTCATTATGATATTTATGATGTTCCTTATTTTTTTGGAAAGTAGTACATGTTACATACATTTAGTTGGTGGTTTGATTTTTGTTTATTCTCACCTCGAAAGATTGTGGGAAATGATCCGATTTGATGAGCACGGTGTCAATGGGGTTGGAACCACCAAGTAGATACATATATATATACACACATACATGCAACAAAGAACGATGGGGAGCTCCATCAACTCCCAAAGATGGATGAAGCAACCGGTAGCCAAAGCCCAAGATCCCCTGACACCGGCAACTCATGAAATTTGAAACCACGGATTACTTTGAAGATTTCTAAAACTTCAGAAGCTTCAAGTTATTCCAACCCATTAACTTTGGATGTACTATACTCTGAATATCAAATATGATGTGAGATGACATAATATGACATAGTATGATTCGATTTTGTATAATACAATATAAATACTATATTCTATTTAACATACCAGGCATGAATGAATCTAGTTATAATTCTATTACACACCCGGCGGGGTGGGGTGATCATGTCTGGCTTGTGATGAGCAAATGAGAAAAAACATCGCCATTTTCCCGAACGCGCAAATGAGCAACTAGCTGGGGCTTGAGCACTTTTAAGATATGGGGGTTTCCTAAAACGGTGGGTTTCCCCAACAACCATGGGTTTTCNCCCCATATATATATATATATATCACATATATATATATCTGTGTGTATCCTCACCGTTGTTTGATCAACCAAACCAACCTTTTTTTGCCAAAAAACACCTAGGAGTTGGGTGGTTTGCGCATCACCGGCTGCTTCGATGCCGAGAAACATGCCTTTGTGACTTGGGGATAAAATCCGAAGACGGAAAGGTGATGGGGACAGGGGTCATCTTTGGAGGTAAAAAAAAAAACATGCCACCTGAATATGGCTATTTTTTGAAATATACAAGCTATTGGTGAAACATCATGATGAGAAAGTAAATTCCAGTTCCATAAAGTGATATGAGTGATGTGTAATTATTTATATGTACGCAGCATTTCAGGGTTCAAGTGATGATTTCTTTCCATGTTATACGTTTTGTGCCTGTTATGAAATGGATGTCGCTAGCCGTGGTTCTATGTGTTGCTGTCCACCAAGTGTCGATGAAACTATGACTGGAGAGGTTTTTTGCAGATCATATTTTCCCAAGTTGATATAGAACGAATACAGATGTTCTTGGTCGCCTTTCTTTCTTGATTAAATTCCATTGTACTATGATTTGAACAACTCTCTCAGGAAAACAAGATTTCCACATGCAAGGTTCCCGTTGTAACAAAACACGTTCGACCAACCAACATCTGCGGAAAACTTGCAACTTCCTGTTCCACCGAGGATCAAAAAGCTGCAGAAGAGCAAGCCAAAGAACGTCTAAAAGAAGCCACCGGAAGTGCACCTGAAGGTCACCCTTTTTTGGGGGTTTCCGGGAGAAGTTGTTTCGCCACACCGGACGGGGATCGTTCAATTATGTACCGTTTTTTTGGGGTGGTATCAAACCATGCAAATATATGATAAATTTGAGGGATTTCCCATAAAGTGTAGTGTTTGGGTTGATAATGACCACTGCCAGACATGTTTTTACCGAAGAACCTTTGAAGCAAGGTCGATACATTGAAAGCCATTTTTGGAACATGTGCTTTTTGTTAGATTTGATGTACCTGGGATCATCACAAAGGGCGTGGCGGTGAAATGTGCACAAATATCTCTACAAAAAAAACTGGATACGGCACATATGAGAAATGGAAAGCCTGATTCTACAAGCTTTGAAGGATCAGATTGCAAAGTTTTACTGTGTATATTATACATATATGTGTAGGATAACTGTAGTATAGATACACAAATATATGTATACTTATTTATGTAGACATATATAGAGATGTGCGTTCCAAAGCAACACGGCAAAAAAAGACTGTGTGAATTTTATTGGAACCTCAAATTAGACCTTCCAAAACATTTCGAAATGATGACGACTCTGAAAAGACAAAATCTGATTCACCCTAGTTTAGCTGATGGGATTGGGTTTCTGGTACCATTTTTCTCAAATATCGTTTTCTAAGCAGCCAAAATCACCCATCCGTTTGGAGCTTTTTCCCGCCTCAGGTGAGGCTGCAGTGAAGAAAGAATTGCAGGCCTGGTGGAGGGATTTTTCATATCCCACCTGGAAATACCGAAATAAAAGGGGATATGTGATGGTTCCCTGGAAGGTATTGTTGTTAATTATCATGATTTATCATGTGTTCTATTTTTCATAAGTATTATTAGTGTTATTGTTATTTACTATTAGTAACGGTAGTATTGTTGTTATGTGAAATATAGTCTTTGGATTCCTTGTTGGTTGAAAATCCAACCTGGACTGCTTAGAATGAGGGTGCCAAACCCGGCCTTCTTCTGCAACAACGCATTGAGTGAAAATAGGAGGAGAGTCCTTGCATTGTGTTGGAAAACCATGCAAAACACTGCTAGTTTCATCTCACTATGTGATGTTTTTTTTGGGTCCACAAAATAACAATGGTCGGACACGGTGACACTGAATCACGCTGAAGAATGTACCAGAGACTCAAGATCTAAGTTCCAAAATGTCATATATTACAAAAGGGGCCCTGGGGTTGGAGGACCCATCCAGTGATTTACCTTCCATTGCATGGCATCCATTGGCAGTAGTGCCCGACATCACCACCAATATCGTAGCCACCAGGATTATGGCGCCAAAGCAGTGCCGGAAACCGAAGAGAAGCAATTGTCCATCGTACCCCACTATAGGAACGGCCGGATCGGTGGGTCGGAAGATGAGAACGGATGAAAGTTTAGAGCTATGAAGTGGGGTGAGTTTGCGTGCTTTTAAAGTGTTTCTCAATATGTTTGTGTTGGTGAGATCATGTTAAAGTTCAAAAACTACATGTTTCGAAAGTGAAGGCAAACCAGATATTCAACAGAGATTGATGATGATGATGATGATGATGATGATGATGTTGATGATGATGATGATGGCGACGACAATAGGAAACAAGATTTTAGAAACCAAATCAACACATCTGAATCTTCGGCAGGATTTCATTTCTTCGTGCCTGCCTGGTATGGGTAGTTTCACACCAACGATGTCGATGATTCACTCAAAATCAGCCAATGATTTTTTTGGAATTGCAAATCATAAATCTGTCGGTATTTCATTTATGTACTCATCAATCTTCATCCAGCAAAAATGTTGAGGTTGATGCTTGCAAGATTTGCGAAGTGCATCTCGATCCGATCACCAGGATTTGGAATCCCAAGGAGCATGATGATTTAGGAGACGTCGCAGACTTGGGCTTTGGGCAGCAACCATCAAATCAACAAAACTCCAGTTTCAATGGCGTTAAGCCACATCCCTTGTGCTGTGAATAGCTTCCATCCGCCAAAAACGATGACCTTCAAATGATGATTCTAATTATATATATATATAATTATATAGAAAACTATGATCATTCCTCCAGATGTCTTTGAAAGGAGCGGTAAAGATGCCCTTTTTCAGATGGGATTCATTATGTGGGAGGGAAAAAAAGCTGGTGAAATTAACCATAGAAGTTTCTATGGGCCTATGGGTCTCAAGGTGGCAAAAAGATGGAGATTTCAGTTCATGGTAATTTGCTGATAGTTTTTTTTTTTTCTAGACAGCACAAGTCCTGTCAAAGTTTCACACAAAAGTTCTTGCATTTTTGCTTGTGGGTGGCACTTTGTTTCAGAAGTTGAATCATCCATTTCGCCCTGACACGCTCAGTTGAAGCAGCCTAGAGCAGAGTCTGGGTATGAAGCTCAGAGATGTTTGACGCCTTGGAGTCTGAAAAGAGAAATAAGGATATACAGGAAATGTTCTTTCCACCAGCAGGAAGGTTCATCAGGTTTTTCGCATGGCGGATTTCTCTCGCCAACGGCTGCTTACTTGACGAATCAACCATCGCTCAGGGGCTATTTCGAAGGGCAAAAGTTGCATGGACCTGAGATGGGGGGAATGTATGGGCCGTATGGGAACGTAATATGTGACCATGATACTGAAACGTCAACTCCCCGATGGATTTTTGGAAGCGAAACGGGAGGTAAGCACGGTTTGTAGTTGTTTAAAGATCGTGAAGAAGAAGGAATGATGTCAGGTGACATGAGGATTGACTTCTGCAAACCAGCAAAGCTTATATGCATTCAGATGTTATGTCTATATATTTTTATGTATATATATATTATGTATATACATGATTTGCGATGGCTTCCCCCTCCCAGTAACAATGACAAGTGAAGGTTTGTAAGGATCTTGTAAGAAGATAAAGAAAGCCTCCTGTTCCAGTGTCGGGGATCATCTTGGTATATGATCATGATCTCTATATTCTGGATCTCGTACTAGCTCATGAATTCGCAAAGTTTCTAATCGGGGGGACCTGCCAAGGTTTCACTAAGGATCCCATGGGTAAGAAGAATAGCCACCACATGCACTATGAAGCAGATGGCAAGTCCTGAAGTTCTGAAGAGTCATCCCGGAAGACGACTTCAATTCAGGGTCAGGGTGATTTTTGTTCACTCAAAGATGTTCCTCAAAAGCTTCCCCTCCATCATCACCGCGACCCTTAGCTGATTGGCTTGTTACTGCAAGTTGCAACTGAAACAGGCTTATCGAAGTGGATTTTTGTTTGACAGTTGTGGAAGTTGTAGATACACTTCGGTCAAATTTTACTGACATGAGGTTAACATTACTTCAAAAGCTATACCAGTAAAACTCTCAGAAAACTCCGCAAAAGATGGTCTTGATTTAGGAATTTATTGAAGTTGGATGGTATCTGATGATATCTGAAGAATATCCAAAGCTTTCAATAAAATCTCCATCCCACAAGTTGAGGCCTTGGGAAACGAATCAACGCTATCTTTCCGCACGTGTCGGGCACGTGCAGGGCACGTGAATGGTAGTGCTATTGGGTTGGTTTAATGAGGCTGGAAAATCCCAAGGAATTAATGTGGCCATGTGATGGTACACCCCCAGAGTTTAACATGACCCTTGAAAATCTATGAAGAATCAGAACTCCAAAAAGAATGAGTTGACATGTGCAAGAAGTAAGCTGCCATGGAGTTGTTTTTGGAAGAGTATCTACATATTCAGAAGTATGTATAGATGCCTTCCATTTGTATAATTTTGGATGAGCATCAACGACCAACGACCTCAAGAGGAAGGGATTCCTTGAGATTTTGGGGTCTATTTCGGTTGAGATTGACGATGATTGTCCTGGTAAACCTTACGGAGGAGCATGATCGGACCATGCCACAAATCGTCACAGAGGAATCCATGAGAAGAATTTGGGTAGAGATAATGCGATAGAAATCTTTAGTTTGTAGTTCCTCTCATGACCAAAAGGCAAGATGTGATTTCATACATTACCAAAAAAGCTGGTGAAACTTCAATTGCTTTTTGTTACGTTGATTCATCTCTATGTAATTTGAGGACATGGAATCCAAGTTGACCATCTTTTTAGGATGGGTGGCAAAAAAGCACCACCAACAAGTTACAGCGATTCAGGCCTGGACCAAAGAATTTCCACATGCTGCGCCGCAGATTCAGCATCTCTTGGTTCCTTGGCGCGTTGTGATGACAGCCTGCAGCCAGTAGGAATGAGTCCAAAATTCTTGTGGATATTTCCTAATCAAACCAAGTGCTGGAGAATTATATGCTATGTCCACATGAATATTTTCCCAAAGGCTGGGGTTTTCAGAAGTACTAGTGATTTTAAGTAGAGAGATTTTTCCAGAAGGGTGTTACTTGTAAGATTTGTTGAAATAAAAAGGGGGGACACCAACTGTTCTGCCTGAGAGAATCTGCTGAGGACCGTGTGTTCCAGGTCTTGGCTGGAAAAGTTGGGGAGCCTGATAGTTGGACTTCTGAAATTCCATGGAGTTGACGACTCAGATCGAAAAGTAGAGGTGTATACAGTATACATATATCACTTTCATATATATATATATATATCTGTACTGTTCAGGTACAGATACATGTCAAAGGAATTCAAAGGATATCTTGAAACTCTTTTAGCTCCAAAGGTTTCTGTTATATTACCTGATACTGTAAAGTGGTTGTCTTTCAATAATTGTGTGTTGCAGCTTGCCCCGGAATGGCGTGCCATTTTGGTTGAAGGTGATCCCCTTCCGAATGCCTCGAATTTGGTGGAAGTTGAACTCATGAGCTCGTGTTAATTCCCAAATTAGATCATATGAGATGACAACATTCTTTGATGTTGGATATGAATATTGGATATCATATTATTATATTTATGATTTATGATTTCTTGAGTGTGGAAGGGTTTGAGGATGGTAGTTTCAAATAGGTCCTGTCTATCAGTCACATTCATATTCACAATAGAGATTCGAACAAACCTGAAGTTAGCACAGTTTCGTCCAGTGAATGACATTGACGGGGCGTTATGAACAGGAAAGGAGCTTATCTTGGAGAGAAAATCATTGTCTTCCATTTCTTGACCAATTTGAAGAAAGTAATGATTGATTTTTGATCGTGCTATCCGACCACTCTCTATCCAGGTCAAGATCTTAGAGCCAAATTTGGTTTTGAGTCCTTGAAGAATATTAACATTTTTGGGATTCATCCAAAAATAACTCACAGATCTGCAGCTTCATTTTTTTTTTTGTTCATGTTTTTTTCAAATTGAAACCTCAAAAACCCGGAGATTCTTCAACGTTCACGCCTTTTTATGCATCTGCAGTTTTTATTGGCAACTGAGGCGGATTTGTCACAGATTCCCTGTTTGGAGCCCTGCACGGAGCGATCTTTGGAGCAATTTGTTGTTCCTGATTCGCCAGTCATTGTGCATTACCCCCCCCCCCCCGGCTGAGAACATCCACATGAATGAAGATGTATTTCCTATTTAAAAAATTGGGGATTCTCCAATGTCATGTTAGTTTTTAGGGGAGTAGATGCTTCAAAATCACAGAAGAAGCTGGGAAGTGACATGTGTTGGGTGTTTTTTTGCCGTTTTTGTACCAACCAGCCCTTGGTAAAGCCGGGAGTTTCTGGATTGGGAAGTTGCCACCAGTTCCGCATGGTGTCCTGCTAAAGAGACGTTTCAGTTCCGCATGGTGTCCTGCTAAAGAGACGTTTCATTGTCCATGATGGATTGCCCTTCGAGGGGCTGAAATGGTCTTGTGCAACGTGTTTCAGGTGATGGACAAGGAAATCAAAGTGGTGGCTTGGGGTCCATGACTCAGCAGTATCGTTGGAGAAGTTGGATGTATCTTTAAAGAACACTTCGTGAAGAAACAGTGACTCAAGCCGTAAAGCTTCACAAATGATTATAGTTGCGAGATTTGAATGATCAACATGTTGTATCATTTTATCTTTAGATATTGTGTATATATATATATACAGATAAGAAGCATTGATGGTATTGTTTCGATGCATTCTGGTGTTTTTGGATCATTTGCCCGTGATGGTGTGACTGGTTACGTCCCTCCCGTTTTGCCAGAGAAGCAACCCGGTCATATTCCGCCTCCACCGGGCTTGAAATTCCAAGGCAGTTGATCATTGGAACGGAAACGGCTCAGAAGAGTTGCAATGACATGCAGCAGACAGTTTGGAAACCCCGGGGGTGGTTGCAAAATTTGTGTGGTTCCGTTGGTCGTTGGGAAGAAACACCGTCACCGGCTTTTGCAATTGAGTGGACGTATATACATATATAAACAGATGACTCTTGAAACGAAAGTGAACATGAATCGTGGACTTGTGTAGATTTTGGAGACTGAAATAGATATGAATAGGATAGGATATGTATTTAGAATACATATATAAATATGATATGACAAAACAATAAGATACCATCTATACAGCTAATGTCTTGGACAAATATATTGTAGATATCACCCATAGATATATTCAGATACATGTATATATTTATAGAGCTGAATTAAGTAGATATGAACTATATGACTTACGACCTACAAAAAAACATGGTGGTTCTGTCCCGAAAAATGAGTGGCCTAACATGTTCAGCTTAGCATCTCCGGACATGAGATGCCCGATAATCGAAGTGAATGAGTTGGACGGTCGTGAATATACCCTTCTGGAAATGATCATAGGCCTTCAGAAAGGTAATACACCCCCGATATTTAACTGATATTGATGATTGGAAGATTTCTTTCCTTTTGGGAAGGTAACTTTTCTGGGGTGAGCTGTTAAACTTCAGGTGGGTATTGACAATGTGTTCTATTATGTTTTTGTTCTTTTCCAAAGGTGGGATTTATGAAATATGTTAGTTTGGTGGATAGTATACGGAATATACCCATGAGCCTTGTACTGAAACATTACATTAAAGGATACGATTCATGTAGAGGCCATGAACGGGAAGTACCAAGGGAATGTTTTGCCTGCAACCTTTGTACATACTATCCACGTATAATAGTACAGCGCTATGGATACATACATTTTTATACGGACTCTCCTCAGCAGAATTTGTCCAAAACTAGTTGTTCAACTCAATCAAGAGATCTCAATCTGGGAATGCGCAAAAACTCTTCCAGGTCTTTGTAAATCGGCTGTGGTGAAACGATTGCCGTCGTGTATTTGCTGTTCAAAGCTATGTGGCCCAAGACACCTGTGTCAGTGTGACTACCCTTCTACTGACCATGTGGGCTTTGCGCACTTGGGCTTTGCACTTGGCCTTGGGGGTTGATGGTGACATCACAAAGTAAGAGGAAAAGGTGAGTTTCGATCTGGTTGGAGTGAGATGTTTTGTTTCCAGGGAAATGGAACCTATCCAACAATTGAATCTAATATAGATAATCTAAGTTCAATATAGCTGTAGCTATGACAATTTTTGAGTTTTGTTTGAGAGGTTGGTTTCCTTTGGGTGCAGCTTAAACCAAGGTAACAGAATATATAATATAAAATATGATATACATGAGGGCTGTGAAGTCTGAAGTCTGAACAAGTTCTGGTTGGAGTTTGTTAGGCCTGGTTTTGGGGGGTTGGGTCCCTTCAAAGATAGAGGTCATTGGGGTATGTATAGAGTCCAAAATTCCAGCAAAGTAGGAACTGTATGGGGCCCCCCCGCATGAATTCTTAGGAGCAAGTCTAGCAAGGAAGTGTTGTGCAGAAAATATCTACATGAATGACCAGCCGATATGACGATATATGTGTTTTATGTGGTGATATGCTGTTTCATTGCCACTAGATTTCGATTAGCTGAGATGATGATCCTTAAAACTATCCTTCAAAACATGTATCTTCAACCATCAACATCCTGCGAAACTGGAAACTGGAGCCATGAATTGGAACCAGGTAATCTTATGCTGCTGCGAGTTTGTTTGGCCTCTGAAGGACTGGGAAACTTGAGGCAGTTTGTATATTACACGTATATATATGTATATATATGGTGATATATATATATATATATATATGTGTGTACATCATTGTTTATCATTGCAAATAGTTCCATGATATTTCTAGTTCACTGAATCATGTTTTTATTCATTGTATGTAGATGATGGTTGTTTAAATGACATTTGTGCACTTGAATTGAAATTTATGCCGCCCAGAGGTGAAGGGAAATGTTCAGATGACAAGGAGAGTGATTTGGTTACAACAACCGCAGTCATCATACTGTTGGACTGTTGGATGGTGAAGAGAAATATTGCCTATGTATCCTATGTTTTTTCAATCCCTGCCTATGGGATATTCACTACGTATGGGACGGTGCAGGAATTCTGAACGATTAAAAAGTAGTATATAGTTGCAATTCACAAGTGCGACAAGACGATGCGAGACAGGTAGCCAGACAGGTAGCTGGCTGGCTATATTTTTTTTGTCACGTGAACCCATGGCGATGTTTGTTCAGGAGAAATCCCTGATCTGCTTCTCAATGATGCTGAAGGAGATTGCACTTTGAATGCTCTACAGGCAAGGCATGTGAAGATGTTGTAGATGTTCTTATGGATACGATCAACCACTGACCCACATGAATTCATATGTTTCATTGGCATCATCTCACATCAAACATCACAAAGACTTTTTGCTGAGATCTTTGACCCCTCCACGATAGGTGAAAGCAAAGAAGTTGGATGACACCAGTGGTGGATATTGTTTTGGCACCAGTCAATTTTGTGCCACCACCGACAAATCCACCTGAAGCTTGGCGGAGGACTTTGGCGTCTCGGGGATCATCTGATGGGTTCCTTCGGTAATGTGTTGTTGAACCAAAAATTGAAGGCAACAAAAAGTGGAACTCCCAATGTTGTTGGTGTTTTTTCCTTTTTAGTTGGCCTTTTACTTGCGGGCATACTGCTATGGACGTCATGAAGATTCACATTTCAAGCATGTGAATTAAGTCCCAGGTGATGCATTGATAGAGAAACAGCTCAGGATTTTGTTTCAGACGAGCTCTTGAAGGGTGGATTGCATAAGCTCCAAATTGCTGGAAACAAGTCATACAATACTAGGTGGTGGTTTCAAATGGTTTTTATTTTCACCTCGATCCCTGAAGAAATGATCCAGTTTGACAAGCATATTTTTCAAATGGGTTGCTCCACCAAAAATTACAATAGCTTGCTCAAAGCTTTGTCCAGGTAGTCCTGTCGAAGATGTATTGTTTGATAGTTTTTTTTGATTGTTTCTGTTCACCCTTTTGGTGAGAGTTCCATGTTGCCTTGCGCATATTCTGGGCTATTCATCCGGATAGATTTTGAGGTGACTTCTGGCACAAACAAGAAGGCTGTGTTTGGAACAACTGGGCACCAAACAACGATGCTCACGGACGCTGGGCCTTGTTGGATCAACGTTGGCTGTAAGGTTGTTCGAGTTCCTTTTTATTTTCTCCCAACAAAAATCCAATTGCAAGTTTGGGGGGGCGAAAAAAAAAGTTGCGGGATATACATTTTGCTGGTGATATTTTCACCCCTACCTGGGGAATGATCCAATTTGACTAATATGTTTCAGATCGGTTGGTTCAACCACCAGCTAGTTTTTGTTTGTCAAAAAAAGATATTTTTTTCCCAGCATCCGACATCCCAACTATCTCAGTGCATCCCTTCTCGGCTCGAGGCCGTTGCGTGGGCGAAGATCTGTTGCTTGGGTTGATTTTTTCAGATCGTTCAGCAGAATCGCCTGCGTGGAGGGTAAGAATTCATAGAAAAATGACAGATTTTTACAATCTGAATGTGTTGATTTTTTTTTGGACGTATATTTTGAGGGAATAGGCATCTCTTACAAAATAACCATGGCTGGTACTATACTACTATTGATGTTGTTTCTGATTTGCCGTATATTGTTTTCTTCGGTTTGTTTGTGTCTCATTGGTCGCATCCAGAAGTGGACACTTCTCCACCCAGGCTTTGCAAAAATCAGAACGACAGAAACACCTGCAATTTTTGGCACAGTAACGGTTGTGCCTTGGTTAAAAGGTAGCCGAAGAAAGCCGTCAACGATGAACATCCTGAAGGTTGTTTAAAGGGGCCTGTCAAACATTAACAAATTAACAAAGGTACCCCGCCCTTAGGCCCTTGTTCCTCCGCAAAAAGGATGGCTGGGATTTGACAATGTTGGATACCTGACAACGATGTTACCGTTCTATCGATGTATGTTTGCTTCATAGCGTTAGGCCGTTGATTCCTTGAAGTTGATACTTCGGGATTGCCTCAACATCTCGCAACTCTAATTCGGCCACTTGATGTACAGTTTCTTGTCGTAGCTGTGAAAAACACGTGGAAAACATGTTGGAAGATTCCATTTTAGGCACCATGCTATGAGTTTAAGGGATGAGATCCGGATGCCTTGCATATGAAAGTGTGATTTTATTTGTATACTGTAATGAAAAAATAACGGTGGTTTAGGGTTTATAGATGTTTATAGGATTATACCACCCACGAAAGGATCCCTATTAAACAACCAGTACTGGTACAACGGAAAGTAAGAGGGTTTTTTTCGTGGCTCATTTGTGTAATCCAGTTGGGGCCCCAGTTGTTTTCCGCATTTACTTTGCTGTTTCTGTCCTACAACAGCATTGACTTCTCATGGTTTGGTCTGCTCTACTTGTTTTTTGGCTTCTAACATTCAATTGGTGTTCATCCACTTCTAGCTGAGAAGTCAAATCAATTTGAGCATGTTGACCCCAAATCATCATTTCCCCGTCACAACCCTTCTGGAAACGATGATGAACAACTTTTTGTTAATAAGGGAGCAGTAAAGAAAACCTGGTTGTTTGTTTTATATTCAAGTGGTCTTTTGCTGTCACCTTACTCGGATCATATTGACTCATGATTGATCCGTGAAGGTTTTCATTTCCAAGATTGCTGAAGTTCACACCTCGACAGCCCAAGTTGACCCAAATGCTTCAACATTTGGGGTCACCGTGTGGAGGCGTTTGGAGGACTGAAGAGCAGCCGCAGCCTAGCGTTCATGGCACTGGTCGATGTTCTGGGACATCCATGTGACTTATCGAAGAGTGAGCCATGTTTTTGGCCAAGGGAGTTATACCTTTGGGATGCAAATCACCTAAGGATTCTTAAAAACCCTTTGGCCCTTAGGTTATAGGGATTATTATAGGCACCTTGTAGGAGCCTAGAGGTGTTTTTGTTGTAGCAGCATTTTTATGTCATGCACCAACCTGAATTTGGTGAAAAGTCCTATGATTTAGTAGGTTTGGATGATGTTTTATGTATGTTGTTCCATAAATAAATCGCCAGGTAAAAGTGTTTTTACAATGCACCCCGGTTCACAGTCAGTGGAAACATGTAGACCTCCTGAATCTTGACGGAAAGACAGGGAAAGTGATTAGTTGTCAAGATGTTGTCGAAGGTTTATGAAGAGTCGCAAGGTGCAAGATGAAGGGAAAATATTGGAGTTCATTTGGGAATATAGAATTTCATTCAAATGATCACATGACTGTTCAGTCAGTCAGTCAATGGCTACTGTAGTTGGTAGTTTTCAGATTGCTGGCGTTCGATTTTAGTCATTCTCCCGTTTGCAAATTCCTGGGAATAAGGAGATTCACCACCAGCAAGGTGTAGGATCAACGAAATGTTCTTCTCAAATGGCCTTAGTTCAGCTTAAGATGGAATTCTTGGAAGCCCAGTTGTACTTCACTGTTCAGTTCTTGTTGACAACATCCACGAGGATCCAAGAAAGGTGAATTTCTGAATTGGTCATAGATTCATCTACTGTAAGTTTGCTACTTATAAGTTTGGAATAGATTAAAACAGTCAACATCCCTCCAGAAGGAAACTGCAGTTTTCTCCAAATCATCTGGGGTTGGGATTTGGCTATTTAGAAAAATATCTTCCCAAAATACTACTACACAAACAAAAAAAACATACAAAAACTAACGAAAATGGATACCAAACAAAAATGATGGGTTTTCTTTTAAAAGAATGGTCTTCCTTTTGATTTCCCTGGCTATTTTGGATATCAATTCGTGAAATTTGGAAATCCCTCATCCCTCACACCTGATGGACCCCGACCGATGACCGAGGTTTTGTGCGACGACCAGTAGAGGCACGTGCGAATTTTGGAAAGCACAAGGTGCGGTAAGCCAGTAAATCCTCAAACAGGTAGATTTTATATAGGAGGTGCGTGGATATGGAGAAGCACCATCCAACTCTTAGGAAATGCATCGCGGAGGGGGAATCCTGGCAGTTTTTTTTAATAGGAAATGCATTTGAGCCAAGGGTCACAATTGGCAACAGGATGCAACAAGTGACTCATATATTATCTCTTGTGAAGTAGGATGAAACCAGCAACTAGTAAATAGGTCTGTCATTGTTTTTATTTTTCAATTGGACGATTGGATCTGTATCTCTCACCCCAACGTTTTGGAACCAAAGATGGTGAAACGGATGGGTCCCACTGGAGTGACCCCGGTGACCCCGAATCTTTGAAGAAGGGACCTATGGACCAAGGATTGTTTGCTCCAAGAACCTGGGGAGATGGAATTTGCTTGTGCATGCTCATGAATGCTTCATCTGATTGGGATTCCTATGATGGAATCATGAAGATATTGATATTGGTACGTGTATAATGAAAGAAGTGACGACAACAACAACAACAACAACAACAACACCAACACCAACACCAACACCAACCACAACAACCACAACAACAGCAACAACACCAACACCAACAACAACCACAACAACCACAACAAGAAGAATAGCAATTCTTGGGAGTTTTGCTTGGTTGACCCTTTCGGGTCAAATCCTTTATTTAGGCTGAGATGAACTCTTGTTTTGAAATTGGGATGAGTTTACCAACAGGATGCCTTAGGCAATACTGATTTTTTGATGACCTCGTTTTTGCCACATTTTGAAGGGAAGCACCACCAACACAAAATAGTGAAAGTGACATTATTTGACGCCTTCCCATCGCCTAGGTTTTTTTGAGTTGGGGAAAAGCCAAGATTTCTCACGGTTCATGGGTGCTTAGCCGCTGCAAAGTGGCTTACAATTTTCCGATAGAGGTACTGGGGGGGACAAATGCTATTCAATGATACTCCTAACGGGATATTCTTGTGACTCAACATCCCACGATCTTCACGAAGCTACTGGAAGTTGATAGTTGATTCTACTCCCCTTGTTGATAAGAATGGCCAGGCAACTTTTTCAACTTTTTGGACTTCCAATGGATGATTAAAGCTACAGAAATCAACTAACCAACAAATGGATGATTTCACCCCTATGCTGCCATGGTGGATTTTTCGTGCCAGGTTGCTCGTGGGTCGATGGTCCCATTTGGAGATAACAATCGAGGAGATTGGCAAGGATGGACGAGGTCCCTACCCGGGAAGCCATGGGGAAAATATGGGATGACTGAGGGAGTGATATAGAGAGCCACTCAGGATGTGTGCTTAAAATGATTTGATAGAATTTGCTCAAAATGATCATTTCAAATCATTTGATATCGTGTCATGATCTTGGTTTGAAATTTCATCGGGTTGTTTCGAAAGTATTCAAGTAGTTGATTCTGGAAGAGTTTAAAATCAATTTTTTGTAAGATGACTGGCGAAGAGTCACATGTAGCACTGGTGTTTCCCGCTGAAACCCAGCAAAACCCCATTCCAGGCTATGACTTGACTTGGCGATGGGTTGAGCTGGCCAGTGAACATTGGAAGATGTGTTGAGTGTTTGGTAGTTTGATACTGGTAGGAGAATGTAGCAGGTGTAGTGAAATTTTAGCATCTGCAAAAAAGGCAGATTCAATTCAGCCAATTGTTGTTCTTCATCATGATTTCTTCATGGTTTAGTCCCGCATGACTTTTATAGTTTGACCAGGAAGTCATGAACTACATTGAAACTAGGGAATAAGATGGAATATGCAAGTCGATGATGATGATTCCCTTCAGAACAGCCCCGTAGGAATGGTATTCACACAAGCACAACAGTAGTGCCCAAGGCAGGTTTGGCATAGAATGCAGCTCGAGAAGCTAAGCCAAACAAGTTTGAGGTTGGTTTCACTATCTCTCAAAGACAAGGGGATGATTCCAAATCCTTGGGCCTCAAGAAGGTGGACCTGTTCGCGAGGGCAACAACTAGACGACTTGGTGGTTGGTCGAAAACCGTTCAGGAGGGGTTGCGTGAAATAGGATGCTGTAGCTGAATATATGGCAGTTTCGATGAATTCCGTGTGTTTGCTCTTCGTGGGTTCTCGCAGCTGCCCCACTCTTTGACTCAAGCGTGAGTTGAAAAAGTAACTCTACCAGTCACATGTAGCGTGTAGGATGCTTCACTTAGAACTTGCTGAGCAAGATACCAGGATAGTCTTTAGACTACTAGACAATTATATATTTGCTGAAAAAAAACGTACCTATGGAAGAACACATCCAAGCATCATGTCTGCCCAAAGACCACCCAGATCAGTCAAATTTGCATAGCACATTTCATTGATTCTCAAACGCGTGACAAAAAAAACAAAAGTGTGAAACGACGATTTTTTTCGTGTTGGCTGGATCCCAACTTCCAAGATCCAACGCATCCAGCGCCAGATACCAAAGTTGCCAAACTTGCCCATAACAACTGGTATCCCATCCATCCCACGGTTAAAAAAAAACATGGCGCGGGTTCATCCATCTGGTCAGCAAATGGCCGTTGAGGAGTTTCTTGGATTTTGATGAATCCTTGGTGTTTGAGGGTGTGTTTGTGTGTACATTGCCGATGCCAAAGGTATCACACTTTAAAGCTTCAACGAACGATTAGAGGGGCGTGAGTTGATGGTACTCACCATGACCCAAGAAGCATTGAGTCAGGTGGCCACGTAAGTCTGGTTCCCTAATTTTGGCTGAAGATTTCGTTCAAACATGGCAGGTTGGCCAGAAAGGTTGGACAGTTGCAGTGCAGTCGTGGTTTTTTTCCCCTCAGGAAGGGATGCTTACCATGCGGAAATTGCTTGGTGATGGTTCCGCAGGACAGGGTTTCCCTGCGAAGAGGGGATTGAAGTTAAGGTAAACTTCATATGTTGCCATCGAACATGGACTGTGCTTGGTGGGATTAGCATTTTGCAAAACCTTTCACACTGTATGGATTTCTGTTGAGTCTCGTTATGACTGGTGAGGTTTTGAATTCCCCCGTTTTCCTTTGGGGAAATCTGTGTGAGTGGACCACCACATTGGAGAAAAACGGCTCAGGGCTCAGGGTGGTGAAACTCTTGATGGTTTAATATGAAGGATTTGCATAGGATTTGCTGTAGGTTATGTTCAATAACTCGTTTTTTTTAATGGGCTCAACCACCAGCTACAGCATCATTTGATTATGGAGTTCAATCCAGCCCCTTCTGTTCCAAAAAGTTTTACACTTAGGCAGTGAACAAAAGTTGTTACAGTTACGTCCCATTGGATTATTACAATCCTCATATAGCTGGCTATCCTATATCCCAAAAGGCAAGCAAAAAGCAATTGGATTGCTTGCAAAAGAGATGTTGGGATGTACTTCCCTCAACATCTGCAATGGGGGAATCCCAATTATTGTTTTAAAAAAAGCCGAGAATCGTGGAGAATCCTGGAGTTTCCATCATTGGAGGCATACATCCCAATTTTGAAGGATCCATGGGACGATTGTATATTTACCAACATATTACCCTAAGAATTCAACCAAATGTATAGGTACATACAATAGCAAATACACCATACATGGATCCTATTAGAATCGATTTTGTCATCCAACCATCCAACTTCACATCGCTCCTCAAATGATGAAAAACACGCTGTCATCCGAGCAGGATCGCTTCTATGCTTTGGAACGTTTCGGAAAATTCCAAGAGATCTTGGAACCAGGCACCTGTTGCGGTTGATGGCAGATCCCCCAAAATAACATGGGGATGATGTGATGATGTTTCGGGAAATTTGCAAGGTTTGGAGAAATACTGTACATATTTTTTCAATTTGAGATGTTTTGGCGATTGACGATCCATGTCCATTTGATAATTCAACGAATTGCTTCTAAGAATTTGTCTTGTTATTGTTCATTTGGCACTTTCATACATCCAAAAATGCTCCAATTGTTTTCAACTCCGTTGCCTCGCACGATGTTCAGGTGCTATGTTTTTGTTGTAGTTCCATGGGTTTCTGACAAAGCAAATGCTAGTGTTATAAGTTGCTATATTTATTTTCCAACTGTTTGGTGCTATATTATCAATCATTCAAGTAAAGTAGGAATTCTTCATACACTTGAACCATGCCATCCAAAAGTGCTGGGCTTTTCAAGGTTTGCGCTGGGCAGGGCTCGATCTTTGTGGCGCCTGTGCACCGTGGTTGAAGAAAATGTCACGGGGCTTTGGTGGAACTGGGGATGTTCAGTTCTTCGACATATGTCATGCGTTTTGATTTTTAAAACAACACATTTGATATAACATTAGATGATATATGATGAATCATGATATGATATTTGTACATTCACTTTGCATGGAATAGCTTGGATCCATGTCTGGGTAGCATGGGTTTTAACCCCTACATCCGCCTATGTCTAATTACACGGGCAGATGATTCAACTTGGCACAATGTGGTGTTATTTAAACCGAATGGAAACTAGAGTCGTAGCAAGGGCCCGCTTGATTTTAAGCAGCCCTCGAAGACAGACAGCAGGACATTCGTTTTTGTGGCAGTGATTTTCATTGAGATAGTCAAGTTTGATGATCCCTGCAGAAATTTGAGGCCGAACCTCAAAAAGGCTTGGTATCTACATGCTGTATGCTATATGTGTTTTCCGAAAAATTGTATATCTAGATGTACCTGGAACCCAATGACCCTTGCTTTGCTTGGAAAAGATCCGCTCTCAACATGTCAGACCTCAAAATAGAGGACATTCACAGGTTGCGCACATCTACATCATATACATGATACACATCATATACAAACGAAATGATATGTTATATGCTTTAATATGACAATGTGATGCAAGCTTGCCCTAATATGACCCACTAGGATATATTGTGATAGCCGCAGTACAGTATATGCAATGATATGATATGATCGGATATGATTTGATGTATTTTAGTATATTGATATGATTACATAGTGAAATATCCCATGGGATCCATGTATGAGGTATATTTACTTCCTTTTAGTTACTTGATTTTCATGGTAAAAGTAGGTAAATATACCAGTCCAATGGATCCTCCGGGTATGATAGATAGTGTTGATCGAAGAAATCCTCCACCACCCACCTGGGATGCAACCTGAAACTGGTGGGAAGGATTTCTTCCACCAACAGTATCTGTGAATTTCGATGTTTCCCGATATGAACTTTTAGGTGAATTTTCGCTCCGTGAGCAGCCGAGTTGTTCAGTTCCTTGGTGCGAATGTTTAGTGCTTGGTATACTCACCAAGTGAAAGGGAGAAGAGTCGCGTGAATGTCTTTTGTTGGAAATGAATCTTCAAAGTCACAATGTGTTGTTTTGTTATCTGAATTTCGCCACGTTTTTTTCCAAAAATCACAAGTGTTTCCTTAGAAAGGCTTGCACAGATCATGGTTTCACCCAGTTGCAGATGCAACTTGACCACCACCCTCAACGTGGCCTTGTTACAAGGTTTCTTGTTGTGTTTTTGATGTATTTATTCGAGTGAGCTGTGATAAAGAGTAGTTGATATGGAATGGAAATCCCCCTAATCCAGTTTGGTAGACCAGATGTGTGTCTCGTAAGAGTAGGCAAGTCCGACAGTGAATGGTTTTCTGAATGTTCCGGACCCACTGATGGATGGGGCAGTGTGTTCATTGATGAGCCTATGCGTAGAAAATTCATACATTGGCAACCTGAGTAAGACTCGTGTGTTAAAACTTTTAGATTTGCTTGAGTTTGGGTGGTGAAGAGTGCGTAAGAGCGCTACAGTTTGACATATTGGTGTGTTTGCACAACTCTCTATCTATCCATATGTCTGTATATATGAGTATCCGACAAAATTATGGCAAGACCAAAGTAGTCTTGAGTGGACTTGTCGTTTGCAGGCATTCACCAAATCTTCATGACCGATAGGGGACCACCCCCTTGTACTTTACTGGATATTGTGTTGGAAGCCGGACTAGCAAGGATTTGTGATGATTTTGGGTGTGAGATTTCTTTGGTTTTACTGCACTCTAATGATATCTCTCAGACATGGTAGAACAACCTTTTTTGACATCCATGTATTTAAGATTTGTAGGCATCAGCCTCACACATAGTCAGGTGGAGTGTCAGTGAATGGTCCCAAAAAAGGATCTGAAGCGAGGTATACAGTGTTGAACTTGATCATGATAAGTTTATCAATCTGTTTATCAAAGATAATAAACTGCTGTGTGTTTACAGTTTTGAATCATGATCATGAATGATGATTGATTCACTTGCTGTTTATCTCAAGATTCTTCTCAGCCGTTTGTCCACTGTGTTTGCTGATGTTTGTCTCTTGACTGAGGAGCCCCGTGTGTATTTCCACCAAGACGACGGAGCCCAGTCATGGGAAAGGATTTATATGTTGCAGGTAAATCATGTGATATTCAGCACCAACCTGAGCTGGTTATATCTCCCAGATGTTTGAACCATCAACAGTATGCTACAGATGAAGGGTTTTCCCTTCTCCGGTGATTGTTTAGTTTCCGTCCGTGGCAAATTGGGTGTTTTGTAATGATAGTAAACCACCAACTTCAGGTGGCAATACCAGAAGTTTGATCATGAAAAATGTATGTTAGGGCTCGGTGCTTGGATTCGCGTTTTTTTCTGAAAGTAATCTTTCTGAGAAAAAAAATCGAAGCGATGATTGCTCACCATTAACCTCTGGATGCAAAGAACAGTGCTTTACAGAATCGACATGAGCACATGGGTCTGGTTGCTATTAGAATATCAAGTGTGTTTCCTTATAAATACACATGCATTATTTCAGCACCCAAATCGCTTGAAGATCGTGAAGTTCTCTTTGAGGCTATCCCATGATTTACAGGATTTTATACATCCCAGGTGGTGCAGGATTTTTGCCATCGACAGCATGTTTTGAAGACCGAGAGAATCTTGGAGCCGCGTTTTTCGGAAAAAAAAGTCGCGAGAAACTCCAGGACAACGTCTTCGTTGCGGTCCATGTCATGGTGCAGCATACGATTTCTGCCTCTTCGGCAGAGGCTGCATTGTATAAGTTGGACGATATCAGTGAGCAACTGGATTCCTATGTGTACCTTGGTTCCCATGAGTTTTTTCCACATCAACATATTTTCGTAGGTGAATCCAAGCAGGTGATGTTTTTCAACCCAGGCAAGTGGATTCCTGTGATTAGAGGCATGTGTTTTTTTCTCCCAAAAAAGATGGCAAGTGACATTGGAAAAGTGATCAAGAGTCAAGAGTCAACTAACTTTGCAGAGTGAAACATGTTGATCATGTTTTTATGTGAATGCCAAAGGGATCCTTTTAAAGAACCTAGCCTTCCCTTGTGGTTGAATTGGTTGAGAACTTTGAGCATCTGATCTTCCTTTTGAAACTATTGGGGATTCTAATTAATACCCAAATATATGGGGAGTATTTCATAAACCTCTACAAGGATCCCGATTAAACAACCAGGATTCAATGGAAAGTAAGGGATGCCCCGGGATTTTCTCTTGGCTCAGTTTGTTACCTTGAGGTCTGATGTAGTGCGATCTTTCGTGCCCAGTTTGACCTTGGATGAATGCTTCGAGAAGAAGGATGAGATTTCCTTTGCCGTGGAGTAGCATGACACAATTGGATGCCAAATGATTTGGGTGTTTCCTTAAATGGTGGTACCCCCAAAATGATCATTTTTGCTAGGAAAACCCATGGTTGTTGGGTACCATTTTAGGAAACCCCCAAATAGTTATCAAAAATGGCGCTTCACTCTGTTTTAAGATTTGTTGCTATCATTCATTTGGTAATTCTTGAGTCTTTTTGGGGCCTTGCTGGATCTTGCCACTGGTTTTTGTTGAACTTAAGAGTATCCACGAACATTTCCCCCGATTGGTTCAAAAGATTTCCTGGCCTAAAACCTCAAGTGAATGTGTTGCTAATAATTTGGCGCTCGTGCTGTGTATAAGCCAGAGATGAAAAGCTTGTCCATACAAAAATATGACCTGGCAAATGAGCAGTTGTGTTGTCTTGCAGCTTAGTGTGTGTTGAATCATGATCATTAAATGGTTGAGTACTGTCTCAACAAATTGAGATGATTCGACCTTTGGCAAAATGTACTTAACCTTTGCCTGATGTTTTGCCAGTTTGTTTCCTGGATTCTGGAAGGTTGAAAACTTGGTCGAATTGATCCTTTAACATTTGCCAAGGTGGAAGATAGTCATGTGAACAAAAAAACAGATCCCTAAAACCGACGGGTTTTAGCATGTTTTTGACTTATGAAATTTCAGGAACACAATAATAACCCAGCATTTCTGAAGACATATTGGAGGTTGGTGAACAAAACTAACTGGTAGTGGTTTTTAGTCAGATTTGTCGCCTTGAAAAAAACTCCTCGTGTATCCTACGAGAACAAGGAGTGCGCATTAGATGTGCGTCAAGTTCCTTGTTGTAGGTAAGGATAGACCTCCAAACTTGAATGGCGAGAGATTCCCTTTCCATGTTGTTCATCTTGTTCCCTTTTTAAGATGATAACCTTTTTTTGATAAGCTGATGGTACCACGGTACCCCTGTTGTCCAGTTGACGAGGACGCTTGAAAAAACCATGTTTGGGTGGACCAGAGCTCTATGGACTAAACTGAGCAACTCAAAGGTTGAGGGTTTGCGCCGAGATTTTTGTGAAATCAGCCAGGTGCTTTTAAAGGTGTAACCGCAAATGCAATCTGTTCAAATATCTGAAACTACGTATTTTCCCATTTTTTCTAGATGGGTTTCCTTTCAGGGTAGCTTCTATCCATCATCCTGGATCCCTTCCGTACATCCCTTTCCAAGCCATTTAAGATGATGCCATCATCCATTCCATCCTGGTGAATCACAACGTGGACCTGACCTTTTCCGTTTTGTTTTTCTCCCATTTGTTCAACGAGGAATAAGCTGAAATCAGTGATGATCCAATACGGCTTGGAGATTACAAAGGTGCGCTTAGCAGTGGGTTGAGTGTGCTTCACTCCGTACTCCCAAATCCTCAACAAGAAATGTGGAGTTGGAAGTGAGTTTTTAAGAATGCAACCAGCGTCCCTTATGAGGGTGTTTGATCAAGAGATGGCATGATGGCCAAAAAGCCATGCAAATGAGAAGTTTATGTTTATTATGTGTTGTTTTTTTTACGTGTTTCCATGGGGATGGAATTGATCTTGGAGGAAAAGCTCCCCATTATCTAGTAGAGTTTTGGAAATCCCACGGCAACAGTAAAATGATGTAAATTCAAAGATGAACTCACCTAGACATTGTTTAACCAAATGTTTGTTGAGACAAAAAAGGAGGTTTGAACATCTGCTTGGATAGTTCGGGTGGATGTTTTTTGGAAAGAAATTCAGCTCAATAGATTGTGGCTTGATATGATGTACCATACCTCCACCAGCATCAACACTTGGGAGATTGGACATTGTGGTTACAGTCATCCATCCCCCCCCAAAAAAAAACAAATGATTCTAGAAAAGTTTGAATCATGTTGTCCTTACATTTCAAAGATAACCCCAATCTATACCATTCCTCCCATAGTCGTGGACGTCAGAAATGGGTCCCCAGAGGCCATAGTTCCAGAATTATGGGAGAAGGGTGGGTACTCTCCTGGGAACGATCACAATATCCCCTGAAAAGTCCATTTTGAAGATGAGTTTCCTTTTCCCAAGGTGAGATATGTTAGTTCCCTCGAGGGTATTTGTTTCGGATGAGACAAGATAATGATGGTTATGCTGGCGCACCTCAATGTGTAGGCCCTGGTGGTGAATCTGGAGCCAGATGCCAGTGTGGTGAGATCAATGAATGCGTCTTGGCGAGGTTGGAAATGTTGGGAGACGGAAATGTAGCGGCGTTTGGATTGTCAGAAGATGATAGGTGCTAGTGACGATGATGATGATGATGATGATGATGATGATGATGATGATGATGATGATGATGATGATGATGATGATGATGACTCGATGACTCGATGACGGATGAATGAAGATGAGTCACTTAAGCCATGATACTGGTGCTTGTACCCTGCTGGTTGGGTTTTGTGGGCTCTCACGTTAAAGGTTCATGCTGTGCATAGCTTGATGGCTGCATCAATGTTGGCTTTAGATCAAACGGTGTTGATTGATGTTGATCGCTTGATTCACAATGTCTGGTTTTATTGTTATGAATGGCTTCACTGTGTTGATGCCAATCTCCAGTACCCTTGATAATGTGGAAATTGAACTGCTACTGATGAGTTGAATTGACCCCCTAATTTTGGGCAACAGCCATGTCTTGCAAAATCCATTCCTGTTGCAAAGTACAAGAACGACATGTTAATTGTTGTCGTGAATGTTTACGCAGTTCTGCATGCATGCAATCTCAAATTGACATACTGTATTTACCCTTGAACGAATTGGTTGTATCTTACTTATGCAAACAGAAACTTGCCAAGCACCGAATAGGAGAAGCTAGTTGTGATTTTTCAAGAATTCACAGGGTATTTTCCGACAATTGCTTCGGCTTGGTAGTTTTCGAATCTGATTGGATCCAATCAGACTCTGAAAAGTCAGCACACAAGGGTACGAAGACAAACCATTTTAGTATTTTGAAATGCTGTTGATATATCAGCACCTGGGATGTATTCAATAACCCGGAAAAAAAATCCTTGGATATGAGCATTACCAACCAACCCACCAGATGTTTCTTCATCAGCAGCCTCAGGAAATCAACAAGCAACGACGACTTCGTGACCTGGATTGGGGGGATTTCCAGGTTTTGGGAGGAATTTCATGGCATTTCATGTGATGTGGCTTACTTCTAAGTTAAATCTTAGAGCATCTTAGTATCTTAGCAGCTTGCGTCTTTGGGCATTCGTTTCTTGCAGCTAAAAGCCATTGAAACTTAGCATGATTGTTTTGTCACTTTTTTTTTCGGCCGGGGAATGGGCGCAGTGCCTTAGTTTGAGACATTCCCAAATTGGGACTTTGATCCCTTGGTTTTACAAGAGCGGTTCCCCCAAAACATCTCACTCACATAAAAAGCGTTTGAAGATGCTTGTTGCCAATTGAGGTTTAACCATTTGTCTTAAAAGGGTTTCTGTAGATCTGGGAGGTTGTATTCCGGTGATGTTCTCATGCCGCAGAATCTTCCCAAATGTTTGGTTGTGTTTGCCTTAATTCCTTCTTGTTCGAGTTTTTTTCAATATTTGGTGGCAAAGAGTCTCAACCAGGCAGGGAAATTGCGGAGATTCGGATGTTGTCTTATTCACTGTTATGAGTGGAAAGATTCAGGGGCCTGTAGCTCAGAACGATTCTCCTGACATCCTCCAAAAAATCAGAGGCCCAAAGAATCAAACATCCGCTGTTCATTGTTTTTTAGTACCATTCTTGTGATGCTCAGCATTTCGCGTTTGGGTTTTCCCTGAGGTGATGCACAACAAATGCATTCTGAAGGAGAGCAAGTCCGAACCGTTAAGGCATAAAAAGCCATGTGTTTGCTTGCGCGCTGATGGATATTAGGGATGGAAAAATGTTTGTTTCACAAATCTTGGGTTGGTTTTTATTGGTTCAACCCGAATCCGACAGATTCGAGTTGATTCAATCCCAACGAGACATCTGCCGGGATCTGATGAGGGTCAAGCCGCTTGGCAGGTGAAAAAGCCACGCTGCTCTCAGAGCATAGTAGCGTAATATATGTTGTAGATATGTACACTTAATTAGCTATATAATTTTAGTTATGTATATACATATTTAACACACACACATATTCAACAGAAACACCAACAAAATGCTTCAACCCTTGATCTTTACAATGCGGAGTCCAAGAAAAAGGTCCGGTTTCCAAAGGTCTCTAGCCATGGTAACAGATCTCAAGCAAAGCCAGGTCATGAATTTCAACCAGGTCATGAATTCCAAGCCCAGTTTTTTTCAATCCAGCTTTTGAAATATGGGTGTTTCCGAAAATAGTGGGTTTTCCTCCAAATCATCCAATAAAAACTAGGGATTTCCATTCTAAATCATCCATTTTGGGGTATTTTTGGAAACACCCATATATATACAATCAAGACCAATGGACTGGAAATCGTTGCAGAAGTGTATAGTTTTACCAAATCTCGCCTTTGTTGCAATAAAAACCCTGTATGTTCAGAAATGCGATAGGATATTCAATGATAAATTGTTGGCAATCTCTTGCAGCAGGGTCCATCGATTCCTTACGGCAGGCGGCTGAAGCAGCGGCAGATGCCAAGCAATTACAGGGTGAGGGAATTGCGACTCGGATGGACGAAGTGTAGGGGGATCAAATTGATTTACTTGGTGGCGGTTTCGGATATCGTTTTGGAATTTTCGCCCCCCAAACAAAAATTGGAGTAAATGCATTGAAAAGATCCAAAACATTTCCATGAGCAGGATTTTTGAAAATCGGGTTGAAATCATGTTCCGGGACTGTTATCGGACTGTGAGTATTAAATGTGAAATTGCGAATCCATCGAACTTGCATAAGATCATGGGATGTTACCCCTGCCAGTAACAGTCACTAGGAGTCTATCATATGTTTCAGTTTGTTTTCCATTGGATTTTGCTTCAGTTTGTTTTTGTTTCTTGTTGTCTAGATTTGTTTGGTGTTACGATTCCCTCTTGGAAAAATCTAGGAGTTTGGAAAGTCATTAAAACCTTTCAAAGACATTTCGAAGGGCAAGAAAACCACCCAACTCCCAACGCGGCAGCTGTTTACCATTTTCCATCCATGTCCAGCCCTGTAAAGGCAAGACAGCGTCGTGCCATCATTGATGGCATACGTGAATCAATCACCTTCGGCGCGGAGGAGGGACAGAGCAGTTTGGGTGTTCGGTGTTGGGTAGCAGTGCCGACCAGTCGTAAATCGGATCTGCTGGACACGGAAAAAATTGGCCAAATATTTGAAGGCCTTGTTGTCAATTGTTTTTTTGTAATTTCTTCATGGGTTTGTTCATTTGTTTGTTTACGGACTATGTTTGTTCAATCATTTGAGTGTTTGCTTTCTGATTCATGCAGACATAGATATTTATACATTGTATTGGAACCCTTTTGATACAGACTGCACGATCAAGAAATTGAATCTTAGGTTTGAGACTAACCAGGTAAGATGGAGCTGTTTCCTGCGCGTGATCCAATCAATTACAACATTTGCAGATCATCTGTGAATGTCATCTCCAGAAAATACTGTTGCAACATGTTGGGTAGCCGGGGGGGGGGGGGTTGCCCCGGCGCAAGGTGTTTTTTTAAGGCTGAGGTCCGGACCATTGGATGATAGATCAGCGTCAATGCTATGAATTCATTGGTTTTCACAGCTCAAAAAGCAGGTCGATTGCGACCGTCATTAGATCACTTTTGTCCGATAATAGTACGAAACAACAAAATCCAACTTCAAAAAAAAAGAATTTTTGAGAACAAACGACCACCCCCGCGCGTTTTCTACGTTGCGCACATGTCCTTTTTTTAGCAGTGCAACCATGTTTGGTCGACAAACGCAGAAGCTGGAGGAATGTTGTCTCGCACGTGGTGGATGTATTCTGTGAAACATTGCAAGACATGCTCGCTGCCCAAAGAACGTGATCAGTTCCGTAGCACCCAACATGTTTGCAAGCCCAAAGAACGTTATCATCCACCCCACCTCAACCCCACCCACCCCGTGAAAGTGGGGCAAACCCCCCGTCTATCCAACATGTTGCAATACGGGAGAATGTTTTCCTTTTTGGTTGCAACCACTTACAGAAGGCCCTTGAACGTTTCGAAATTGTGGTCAGAAGCCACCATACACACATCACATGACTCTTCTTGTTGCCCAACACAAAAGGTAGTGAAGAGTCAAGAAAAATAGGTTGTGATTATAGGAAAATCCAGCGTGGGATGAAATATCAATCAATTCCACCCGGCCTCACTGGATTTTTGTTTCTCCTTAGGTTACATCCCGTGAGCTTTCCCCCGAGAAACAAAAGAATCGCCAGCTGTGCAGGAAGACCTTTCGGCCGATGAAATCTCCCATTTATTGTTGGTCACGCAGTGCCTAGGTTTTAAAGGTGGACATCCAACTCTTGGGACATGGAAGATGTAAGTATTGCCATTGCTCATATGAGTTGACATTTGAAACCCTTGGTATCAGTAATTCAATTCTTAGTTGGTTGGTTTTACTAGGAAATCAAAACATACTGTTGAATATGTTGAATAGATTGAGGTTGGTCACGTGGTGTCGGATCCTTTTAGCACTTGGACGGAACTTACGATCGCGATCTACTTGCACGGCCTTTTTGGTTGAGCCTCCCAAAGGTACCAAAACAAATCCAACAAGAAACGTAACTGCCTCCAACAAAAAAACAAACACACATTGCTACAAGGTACTATGAGACCTTGCGTGTCAGGGTGCCCCAACCTTGGGTAACTGATGGTGTTTTTGGTCCTGTGAAAATGATAATCATTGGAGCATGTTTAGTAGAGATGAGATGTATATAAATCATAAAATGGATGCCGCTTGTTTGTCATATATTCCGCGATTTGGGGAATATACATTTCCATAGATTTCGTGACATGATTAGCAACTTGCGATTCTATATCTCGTCAATTTTTGAAAGCACCTTGCTTTTGGTGCATATGAGCCATTGTCAAGATTTGTGAACTTGGGCGTATCATGTGGTTTTACATGGTTGTGTTTAAACAGACAGCGGATGCCCTAATTCATTTGAAATAAACGTTGTTTGAAGCACATCTCACTTGCAAGATGTTGTTCTACCATATTGGAAGGCTTCAGGTTGCCACTGATGGAACACCAATTCTCTATATCCGCTATTCCGTGTCATACTGTTCACTTAGAAGGCTCGGATTGGTTTGTTTCGCCTTCCCAATTCGTAAGGGCTTGTAATACAAGCACTGCCAAAACATGTGGATGTTTCCGAAAATAGTGGTACCCCCAAATCATCCATTTTAATTAGTTTTCCATTATGAACCATCCATTTTGGGGTACCCCTATTTTGGAAACACCCATGTTCAGTTGTTCCAATCCAATTTTGGGGTTGTTGCCTTGTCCAAGGATGTTGCTGCAAACAATGAATCTTCGATTGTTTTCTTGGATGGAAGCGCTTGAAGCTCAGGAAAGTGATGGAAATGTGCAGATGTGTTCCAATGTTTTCCTTTTTTGGGATGAATGAAAATCCAACTTGTTTCTATAATCAAATCCCAACTATATGATTTCACTTATCAGTTTCTATAACCCAATCTGATTACAACTACAACTACCAACTTGGTTCACCCAGATGGGCAGTAGAAGCCAGCTTCTCATGGCACAAAATAAATCCTCTTGTATCCAAAAGTGGTATTTCCAAACTTCTATAGGATTCCAAAGGAGACTGGTGTGCAAACAAGGAGAGTTTTCAGATGTGAATTGCGATGATGAATATCAACTGACCATATTTGAAATTCAACTGTTCTCCAAGCATGTTGTGTTGACAAAGATGAAAAAACTGCGATAGGTTCAAGTGCATCTTTTTATGCCCTTTTCATGGTTTTTGTTGACAACTCTTCCAGGTTTGTGTCAATGTTTTTTTGACCACGTGGTCTTTTGCCATGCAAATCTTGATCTTTGAGGTTGGAGCTGTGAAGGATCTTGTTGGTCAAGTACGTTGGGAGCCTGTTGGGAGGGGAAACACCCGGAAATCCGGGAAAAAAAATGCATTCTGATAGGGCCAGGGGAAATGAGATATACATATATATTATATTCATGTCACTTTTGAAAGTTTAGAATGATTTTTCATGTTGCCCCAAGATGTGCTATAGTTTGTTCATGGAGTCATGGAGTTCTTTCATCTTCATTGGATGTGTGATTGTGGAGTGATGCCAAAACTCCCCGATTTGTATATATTTGTATAAAGATATATCTCAAAGACGCAGAATGCATACTGGTGCCGCCTTTGAGTTCCTGGGTGACACGAGTGATATGATGGAAATAAAAATCCGGGAATCACACCACTTGGTATACCATGAAGCTGTATGACAAATGGGATCTTGTCCGTATCAACTTGTGCAGGATGTCTTCTAACAGTATGACCTAAACCCTCCTTTCTTCCAATGACTTACAATTATTCATCCCGAAGTCTTGGACTTTTTGGGTGCAAGATGGTCCACAGGGAGAAATGCGTTAATATTTACAGAACCTATACGGTTACCAACCTAAATACAAACACGGAAAACTTCCCATGTTTCCAAAAGGGAACACTGTGATTGGTTTCAAAAACGGTCCTTTGCTAAAGATGGGAGATGTGTTTGTCCCAGAGTCACTGAGTCACCCAGTTGAACCTCTTTTCATCCCCTGGGAGCCTGGGTTACGCTTAGTGATGGGCAAATGAGCAGCGAATGATCATTTTCCCTACAAAATGACGAGCAAATGAGCAATAGGGTGGTGGGTTGAGCAGCAACCTGCTGTGCTCCACTGAAAACTAATATTGGAATACCAAAGTCCCACCCTTGAAGAGGAAAATATAGAAACGGATCTTTCAAAATCTTGGGAGTGTACAAGTCACACATGACCCTAGTTTTTTTTTCTGGGAATGTAAGATGTTGCGCTGTTCATCCACCAAACCAAAATGGTACAACCTCTGGAAGTTTCCGGATATTATACTTGATTCATGTTTGCCCCCTTTAGGATGCTCTCGATTCGTTCACAATGAAATGCTCGCACTAGCATCCGAAAATCAGTTCTTTCAATCATGTATAGAAAGAATCATTGAAGCAAAATGCGAAGCAATCTAGAATCTATGGTATCGTAAACGTAAATATATATATATAGATATACTAAATTTATGGATATTATAACATTATAAACATGCATAAGCAGAATCATTGATGATAACATGACAAAAGCCACGGGTTTTCGCGGCTTTCAGGTCGTGGGATTCCTAGAGGACGTTTTTTCGACGAAGTGGAAGGGGAGGGGGCTGGGGGAGTACCGGGCTTGAAGGTACTCCAAGATGTTTCTCAAAAAATAGCTTACTGTTTTTCAGTATCAACCCAGTAGATTTATACTGCAATCATTATACCTTTTGTTTCCAAAAGGATATTGTTCGACATGGAAAATGCTGATCACACAAAAAGCTTGATGAGGACGTTTCTTTTAAAGGGCCAACCGGACCTCATTTTCAGACCATGGGCTGACATTTTTCCGTCGAAAGGGGGCCGGAAACGATGATTGTTCCAAGGGTGAACTCCTACTTTGATGGTAAGTGGAACAAAATGTTCGAAAGATCATGTGTAGTGATTTTGTGCTGTACACATTTGTTGTGCAAGTTTAAAGTAAAACAACTGATGTCTTTTTGCTAAAGCCTACATTATCCAGTTCCATATATCATTTTGATTTCATATCTTGAAGCTATGTTTGTTTCCACTGCAAAATCAGGAGGCCGTCGTGGCACAAAGCCCTTGCAGCAGGACAGGAGTTTTCCAACCAAGGTGAAGCTTGGGCGAGTCACTTATCACTTAGAATCACTGATTCTGGTGTGGTTGGTTTTCCCAAAAGGGACCAACAATTCTGCCAAAGAAAACAACAAAAAATCAAACATGGTAGGTTCAATTACCTCCCACAATGACCGCCTGAAAAGGTTGCGGAAGTGTTTGAGAGGTTGTTTGTTACTATTTAGGGTTTCTTTGTGCCCCAAAAAGAAGTTGTTTTGCACAAATTGAGACCTTCACCTGCCCAATTTGACAGCTTTATGAATCATTGAAACATCAGAAAATTGATGTTTTTAGCCATTTGATTTTTGAAGGGGATGAAGGTGATGACTTCAATGTTCACAAAACTTGCCATTGAAATTGTTCATTGTTTTTGGAAAAAGGGGAGAAAGTAGGTGTTTGGTTTGAGGAGAATTTGATGCAAGGTTGTATTGATTATAGTAATTACTAATTGATTTTTGACATGTCCTTGAAACTATTTTGTGGGTTTTCGTTGGAAGCCACCAACCCTTTTGTATGATTATAGGTGAATCAAAATTGATTTGATCCCTGCAAAATATATCCGAGTCTGGGAAGAACTTTGGATTTGGCTTGGGACACTTGGCCAACCTGGGATGTATAAGAATTATCAAACCCCAACCCGCAGCAGTTGAAGCAATCCTCAACTAAAAGTGATTATAGATGTACCCCCCCTGAAACTAACAGCAAAAGCCCCTGAAAATGGACCCATCCCAAAAGGAAACTAGTATTCCAACCATCCATTTTTCAGGTGCTATTTGTTAGTTTCAGGGAGGGTATAATTTTTTCAACTCCGGAGGACATGATTGACTCTGAACTGGCCAAGTTAGCTTCCACGTGAAGGGAATTGTGCCATCGGCCCAAAATTGACTGAAGGTTTCAAACGATGCGAGGATGGGTACTGCTATTGTTCTGGGAGGAAAATACTTCAAGTAAAGGAGGGACAATTTGAAGCCCATCTTATGGTGACTGTTGAAAGACCACCCCATTCAGGCACAAGATCTTTCACTGGCTCAGCCGCAACCAGCTAAGACACGGATGGCACAGAAAACTCCTGTGCCTCCGTTTTACTTTACTGTACATGATTCAACATGGCATCTCACAAAAAATGGTCACTGTTTGTGTCCTTGTTGCATCCTTTGCTACCTTCTCCCTCACTGATGAGATGACTGTGAATCATGTGTAGCATCTCACCGAATACCAACATGCTTCATGAACTTCCTGTGAAGACAGAAGATGGCACAAAAAGCATGGTCACAACACCTTCGAAGTTGACCAGTAATCTAAAACGCGCAATGTGACCAGATGTTGGGATGCTTTCTCAGTGAAGTTTCCAAAGCTTCAAGGTGATCCAGTGACATATGAAATATCAAAAGATTCTAGGTAATCAAAAGACGTGAAGGAATCCATGACAGACTTCCGATTTTTTTCAGGAAAGCTGCCCAGAATGACATTAGTTTAAATAGTGTCTCCTTTGAATATGTTTTGATATAAATTTGTTTGATTTCTTTTCTCAACGTTTGAGCTGAATTGAAGAGCTTGAAGTCGTGAAGCATGTCACCAGTTGCAGAGATGTAGGGTCTGAGCTATTTGAGAAACCTGCAAAGATCCAGCAAACGCAATGAAAAACAGGACCAGATGACCAGCTGCTGAAGAGAGGTGTTTAAGAACATTGGCATTTTAATATTGAAATCATGAAAATGATCATGAAGAAATCTGAGAAGATGTTGTTTCTTCACCTAGAGATTCTGACAATTATACTAAAGTTTCGAGAATATCGTTTTTTTTGGTGGGTAGCACTAAACCTGGAGTGTCGTGTACAGGATAAATGTAGGTTAAATGATGGTGTACCATACCATACATTGAGTATTTGTAGGAAATCACGGTTTGCAATAAGCACCCCAGCGACTTTGAGCATTTGTCTTTTTGTTTTTTTCTTTAGATCGCTTCCTAGTTTTGGTAACCTTCATTGCTCTCCCTTCATATGGCCATGTTGTTCGAAGTTTAAAATGCGTCAAGATCCTCTAGTGGGGTTTAAACATTGTAACCAACGGGGGGGAGACTGTTGATGGTTCAGAAATCCAGCTAACCAGTTGAGATACTAGTGAAACCCCTGCAGAAAATGGGAGATTCTCCATGCGAAGTGGTGCAGGACATCTTTCATTGACATTATGTTATATCGAGACGGGTTGGATTTTGTCAATGAAGCCTGAATAAAGATGTATATACCCAGACATATCCATCACTTAAACATCTCAAGGTGGCATGACCTAGCGAAGGGGTTTCAATGACCACATCTTGATGTATCCAAATTTGGATTGTTTCATCTTGGAATCCGAGACCTGATTTCATGGTCACTTATGTTTCAGGTTTCTGACCTGCCACCAAGCTGTTGATGTTTTTTTTCTGGATCATTGATTTTGGATCTATATAAAGGGTTCGAAATTCAGCCTCTTCAATCTGGTGAACTTTACAATCGCTTTGCCCCAAACAAACCGGAAAATTACATATATTACATCATGTTCAACTCTAACAAGCTCATGTTTTATTTAGGTTCACTATATAAAAACATCGTAGCATTTTCTTGGAAAAGACGCCAAATTCCACAACCTACCCATCCTGAGATGTTTAACATATCCCAAGGCAGTTGGGTTAAAATGATGTTCCGAATTCCATTCCTTGGTGGGATCCACATCACCGAGGCCGAGACCTTGGCGAAAGAGATCAAATTTGAAAACGAAGCCAACGGTCAAATGTCCCTTGGAAGGGATTCGGATATCTCCAGGTACAGAAAGAGGTGTCGTGGTATTTTTTTTTCGAAAAAATGGAAGGCAAAATTGTCATTGAAGATGGGTATGCAAGTGGAGGACATTCAAAATATTCAATCCCTTAATGGCTGGAGAAAAATGATGGAAGTTTTTGCGCGGTTGACTCGAAAGATTTTTTTCGAGAAAAACAAAAGCATCCAAAAGCTTTATGCCACATTTTTAGAAACTTGTGACTGGAAAATCCACACTTTTTTTCTATGTAAAAAGACCCGCACGACTTCCCGCCAACTTTCCCGGTGCCAAGGATTCATTGTGTGATGGGTGACTTGGATTTTTACGATTTTCGGACCAGGGTTTTTTCATGGGAGGGACCGTGGTTTTCACCCCATTCGGTGTGGTTTATCATAGGTCATACTCCTGGCAACGATCACATATCCACTCCCAGCTAGGAAAAAAGTGATCTTTCCCTGTTTTTTGGCAACCTCTAAGAGATGATTCGGTGAAAATATCAGGATTCCACCTGTACTTGAGAATTTGTCACCCTTTTTGGGGGGCGAGATTTGTCTATGATTTGGACATAGACTCAGGTTTAGGTTCCCATGGTCCGAAGTTTAACAGCTGGCCCCTGAAAAATGATGGTTGGAAGACTACTTTCCTTTTGGGAAGGCCTATATTTAGGGGCAATGTTGAACTTCCAGGGAGTAAGCACTCGATACCTTGATATATTCCACAGACATGGACATGATGCCAACTGCTAGGTGAACGAAACATACAGGAACCAAAACTTCAAAGGGATTGGAGTATCTAAGGTTCCACTTCAGAATGGATTCTCACGGCATCCCGTGATTTTCCAATGTGTTCCTTTGGACCGCCCAGGCGATGGCGGTAGGTGGGGGGCCCAAGTTGTAGGTTTCAAACGGTTGATGGCAACAAAATCGAAAGGAAGTCAAAAGGTGTGCAACACAGTGAAGCAGAAGGTCATGACCTGAAGTTATTTAGTTTGGAGGTACCAAAAATTGGAAGATTGAATGAATGGATAATGTTGTGGCCTTGAAATTATCTAGCTTAGCTTCTACTATCCTTCTACTTTGGAAGCAAGATGATTTAGATCATTTAGACTCACGCTGATGGTTTTGCAACTTAAACACCGAATCCACCGAAGTGATTCCTTGCGAGGTGTGAACGACTGAACTGCTATACGGGCAACGAAGAGATTCAGCGGGTGCGACTGTGAAGGGGACCCTTGAAATGGTTGCTGAAACACCAACAGCCAGAATGATAGATGATCCGAATGTTTGACTGCACATTCCCTTCCAGCATTCGGACCTTTTTTTGTGGTCAGAACACATGTAAAAACACTGATATCGATATAGTACAGTTTTTCATGCAACAATGAGAAAAGTGATTCTTGATTCAGTGATTGTCGACATGTTTGCCAAAGCGTTTTGGATCTGTTTTTTTTCCACCTGTTTGTTGTATGGCGTTAGCAGATATTCCGACAATACTTGAAAACCTCTTAAAGTACAAAAAGAATGATCATCTCTTCAGAATCAGAGATTATGGATTTGTCTTATTTATGGGATGCGTCAAAGCATTGGATCGTGCCAGGTATATATATATATGTAGATGAAAGATATCTTAAAGATGATATGACATCAGTTTGAATGGTCCCGGTTTCATTTTTTGCCCATTCCCATTTTGACCGTTTCAACCTTCGCCGTTTTTGTTTTTTCCCTCGACAGCTACGTCGGCACCAGGCCCTAGACAAGTTGAAAGTACGACAGCAGGAGATGTGCAAAAAAGTGATGGCCTCGGTACTGAAGGAATGAAGGAAGGTATTAAACAATAAACCCCTACAAGTATCAATTGAACCCGTTCAAAAACCATGGTGTTTCTGCAGACTTGTGGTGAACAGTCATGTTTTTTGTTGTGCTTCGACAGTATTTCAGGGCAGAAAAGCTGAAACATGTTCACAAGTTTGCCGAAAAACTGAAAAGTGCATGATTTTTTGTTCAATGGACCCGTTGCATAGGCATGTATTCTATATCATTTGATTATCTATGAAAATTTAAATCATATTGGTACTGAAAGCCATGGAAGTCAATCAACTTTTGCATCACTTCAAGAGTGTCATCCAGTATTTTAAACCTTCAGATTCCCTTTCTTGATTTTGGTCTCCCATTGACTCCAGGTAGATGAAATCCTTACAAACGAAGAGGTCAGCGATGGCGATGGTCGAATTTTGCCCGGTGCTGGCGTGATTGTAACATAATCCGAAAGGATAGTTTGCCTACTAAATAGGGAGAAAAAGATATTAAAAAAAGTATATTGGAAGCTTGTATTGTCAGAGTTCTGAGTTCTATTATATTAATATGCAAATAGATATAATATAATACTATACATATACATATTGATATGCATATACTGACGGGTGAAACATTATTGCTTTTGACATATGGGTGAAAAAATCGAGCCGCCAAGTAAAAGCACAACCACTCATGTTTGTTTCTTGAGAGTTTTTGCAAGCAAGAAACTGACAGAAGTTGAAGCAGTTCATACCTTTTCAATTGCTTAAGATGGAGGTGTAGGGTGCGGTGTTTCGATCATCGTCAGCGCACCTTTTCTGTTGCAAAAGGACATCTAGCACGCTTTGCAATGTGTTCAGAACGGTTTTATCGTGCTTTCAATATGCATAGCACGGCCTAAGACAACAGCCTTGTGCCTGTCAAAAACTTGAAAATGACATTGTTTTGGAAAACAAAAATAAATACAAACGGGAAAAATGTACTTTTTCAGGTCCTATTCTTGTGATCCATATGCCTTGTTACTCTTGGCATCCAGTTGAGGCTGCTCGTTTATCTCAGCTTTTTTACACAAACATCCCGCTGTTGCCTTTGCCGCAGAAAAGCAATGGTGAAGCACCTCCCTTCGAAGGTGATTCTTTACGTGGCTCCGCTTGCAATTTTTACCCCAAAATGTTTGCCAGAAATCCCCTCCCCTTTCGTTTGGAAGAAGTGATGATCTGGAAATTGTTGCTTAGAAACGCGGGATTTGTGAGAGGCATGGAATATTTTGGAGGTGGCTCGAATTGCAAGACTGTAGGTGGTGATTTCAATATTTACTGTAGTTTTCCGTGTTCTTGCTGGGGAAAGGTTCCATTGGATGAGCATATTTTTGCAAGTCCCAAGCATCAAGGGTGAGCCCGCATGCTTGTAAATTTCAATCTAACAAACAAAACACAGATTGTTCACTTGCAAAAATTGTTAGAAAAACAGAAACACAGCCAAATCAAATCCATAGCCAGCTATATAAGTCATTTCAACGTTACAATTGGATACAATTGGTGTGATATCGTTGGATCCATTTTTTTCAAAGTCTTCAATGTTGATGGGCGCCTACCGAAATTCGTCTTTGAGGTGCTAAAGCAGGAGCCTTGAGTGACAGTGAGGCAGGAACGAACGGTTCGACCGCTGGTGACAGCTGGTGACAGCTGAGCGTATTTTCAATGGATGCATACACTCAATAATGAAACGCTTGGGTATTCCTAAGAAAAAAAACAGAAACAAAATAACAAATATAGAGATCCCTATGAGCCATTATGAGCCAACCTAGTATAGTGAAACTTTCCACGACACTTTTTGGACTACTCGGGTTGGGTAACAGAAAATGTGTCAAATTATCAAAGTCTATAGTATAAATGAAATGAATGGGCCAATTCTAGCACGGTGCAGTCATCACTTGTGATGTCCAAGAGTCCAACCCAAGTGTTTTCACCTACTTTCAGTCAGGATGATAGCTGTTTGGAGCTATTTCTTATGATGCAATTTTCGTTGTAAGTTGAAACCTTGCAAAGCTCCAAAATCGTTGAAACAGAGCTCCACGGAGGACCCCTTATTCTCCAGCTCTTGTTTTTTGACATTAAAAAAACACATCAATCCATGCATCCTTTTTTTGGATGAGATTTGGGCAGACCTCCTTATCTTTGAAGCATTTGCCATTGCAAAAGTTGAAAAGGACAGCAGGCAGGACCCAAGAATGTAGTGATCTTTTGTTCTGTATGACCATGTTGAACTGTTGTTAAACTAAGATATTGAAAAAAAAAAACCTATTGACTCGGGGTGTGCAACTTGATGGTTTCTTGCCACAGTTGCAATGGTCAAAGTTGCTGGAAATGCTGGTGCCTTAAGGAGGCGAAGCCAACCATGGGGAGCCAACAGGTTGAAAAAACTCCCCAAAAAATACGGAAACCCAAAAACTGCCCTTTTATGGACAGGAAATGCATCTTCCAAAATTTTCATGTTTTATTTCTAGCCACTAGTTTTGGGGGAATGAATGTATTAGACTAGTTGCCGACCTCTTTGCCAAAATCTCAGAATCACCAGGTGCAGGACCGATTGACGTGGCGAACTCAAGAAGTGTGAATTTACGGCAGAAAAAACATTCTGACCATGTGGGAAGTTGAGAAGGATGACTTTCGTATTTTTTAGGGATATGCCAGGAGGATAGAAGGACCCTCAAGAATTAGCCCTTGCTGGGAAGTACCTAACACTGCCTGGCGTGGTCATGGGCATTTTTTGACAAGCTTGATATGTTCGATTGCAGCTCAAAATTCTTGATACATGACCAGGGTGCTGAGCATATTTGTGTATAAGCTTGGCTCAATTACAACCATACACGATTTGGATGAATTGGTTATAATGACGGATGATAAGCCGCCCAAAAGCTAAGTCCAAGTTAGTAGTAGATTCGGATTTAGCTAGAAACAAAGCACCATTCTCCAATCTTTAGAAGGTCTGAGGCGGTGATGACAGGTCCCATGCAGGTGCCAAGGATGTTGAAATTCTAAAACTCAACGTTTGTGAATCACAAGTTGAGTGGCCCCAGCGATGGAGATGTTACAGGGTGGACTTGCCACTAAGATTCACCACCACCATGGGAGAACTTCCATGAATAATGTCCCAAACTTTCTAAATGGTTGATGGGTTTCGTCCCCTACAAAACGGTTTGTATATTATTTCGATCTTTCAAAATCTTCGTTCTACCGAATGCCCAACGAAATTAATGTGAAGGCTATGTAAGTCAGAACCATCCCAACGTTCCATTGGATGCTGAGGCCTGCGCAACATCATATGGGTTTGACCATTGGCTTCTTGGGATGTCAGGACTTGGGGGTCCGGTGATTTGGTTCTTTGATGGTTGGGATGATTGGGTTCGTATCCTCGGCACCAACCTGTTGTTTTGCCATAGGAGTTCTTTGCAATTTACACAGCGCTACTCAAAAAGTGAGAATGAATGAAGATTCATTCTATGAACAAAACCTACTTGCAGTTTTTCTTGATGCCAACAGTTCTGTGCTTGGTTGATGTCAAGATGCTTGTTTTGGGTGTACATTACCATCCTAGGTCCTAGGACTGAGGTGAAGGAGTTCGGGGCCAAAGATGAAGAAAAGCTACACACATTATTTACACAACCCTCGGATACCCTCGGTAGTTTATCGAAAAAACATGTCATTTTTGGAAGGCAACTTGTTTTCCAAACCATGATTTTCTATGGCCTGGCTGTAAAATGTGTGTCTTGTTGCTTCAATTCCAGGGTGTCACATGTTGAGGCTTATAACTTCAAGGTATGTCCTAAGAATTCATCGATTCCTTCCTGAAACTGGAAAGGACGAATGTGTGAAGATTTCAACCCTCCTATGTGTTGCTTAGTACACCTACGGATTTTCAGACATGTTTTCCCCTTTTTTGCACCAGAATTCATGGAAAATCATAATGTTTTTTTTTCTGCAAGAAAAGGTATCACTTTTTGAAAACCTATAGTGATAGCTTGCTGGGTCGCCCCTATGTCCAGGAAAATTGTTGAAGGATGTCAGGGTAGTTAGGTGTTGAGTGCTCCGAACCATAGCATACCAACACGGGAAGTTGTTTCCCTGGCCCCTCCAATTGTAGGAGATCCAACGAAGGCAGGGGGACCCTAGTGGTTCACCTAGAACCAACTCTGACTTTTCCAGAGATCCTGCGAATCGTGGTCCAAAGAGGTTTTGAAACACGCCTTTTTTTACAATTTGGGATCACATTTGGCTGGGAATGTGATGGTCTTATCATGACTAAAAGCAAAAAACATGTTTTTATGAAATTTCACTGTGGCTCACAAGAAATGGATCATGATGGTGAAGGTTTTAAGGGGGTTCTGAAGTCTTCTCATTCAAAGGATGAAGTGATCACAAAAAATGACTGGTCTTGAAATCGACGTGAAATGTTCCGAGAGAGGATTCGATCGGATAGGGATTCCTCAGGTCTTCCTTGTGGTGAAAAAATAGGTCACTGATTCTTGGAAATATAGGGGTTTGAAACCTACCCCTTTGTTCTAGGGATTGTGAAATAACCCATGGGAATCCCTAAACAACCAATGGAACTGCATTTTCGGTAGGGGCCCATGATCACTACGAATATTAAGAGAATGCTTATTAGAAACATATCCCGACCCGAGAAGCATGCAATGATAATCTTTTGGTAAGTGAAATAAAACAGATACCTCAATCTATTTCAATGCCATTGGCAGAGTTGAAGTAATGAACGTTTCAGGACTTCTTCAACACTGGCGGGTCTGGCGGGAAAAGCCTGAAAAACCAAGGCAACGAAGACAACACTGCGCTGACTTTCTGGCAGTCTGAAGAAAAAAATCGGGTCGCAGACCTGATGGTCATGTTTTTTGATATGTTTTGTTTGGTGCAAGTGTTGATTGTATAGGTTGTGGACGATGTTTTTGGGGTGTTGATTTTAGGCCTCGAACGGGTTTGCTTGATTGAAAAAGTCAGCACCTCGCTACTACCCACCCAGCACACCTTGTGAGTAAGGGTTTTTGCTTGACAAACTGCTTTTTTAGAAAACTTATTGAGTAATATGTCAATATTCCACAGTGCCCATATTCATACAAGCATGGCAAACTGTCGGTCTTTTTGCTGGTGATTGTTGCTGGTTGCGATTACATCATGCATCCCGCTTTGAGGCAGTGGATCTTGTTTTTGTGGGGTGTCAATACATGCACATAGAATATACAGCACTGTGATTGCGATCCAAGTTTTTTTGGTTGCAAGTTTCAAGCAGAAAACATATTTTTGTTGCATGTTTGAAAGAAGTTTCAAAATGACGGTATGAATACTTGTGTCGCGAGCAGTCCATGAAATTTGTCCTTGTTTTTTGGGATCCAAGATGAAGCATTTGTGTTGGTAATTTTTCAGTGTCGCCAATGTTGAAACATGGAAGCTGCCGTTGGTGCCTCTCAAGATTCAAGATTCACAAGGAGTTTCAACGATCCTTTGCAGTATACATGAGCAACTTGTCTTCAATGATTCGAAAGTTTGACATGAATATGCAAAGCCGTTTAGAACATACATGCAAATGGACAAGTCAGTAGCACAAAAAGTCATGGAAGTTGGGACCAGTGCGTGCTACCCAAGTATGTTTCGATGACTCTCTTCCATTGGATAGCCAATAACCCATTGCATACCCTAGCTATGAAACTTCTACTATTCATAGTCGACCGTACAAAAGCTTCATTGCTGAGTCGACGCAAGAGTTCACACTCTTGATGGAGAAAATGTAAGGAGAACCTGATGGAAAAAAATGTAAGGAGAACCTGCGTGAAAAACTACTACCATCCCAACTTTTTAGCCAAATTGTCCCATTGTAAGGATTTGCATGCTACACAATCTCCAATTCACTGTGCAATGCTCCGCTGCAGCGTGCAGCGGACCCTATCCAGGTATCCAGGGGCAGACTGCAGCATAGAATCAATGTTGATCATCGGAGATCAAAATTCATGTATCAATTCACTGTAAATCAACATTTGGCTGTATATCTACGATTTAGCGCCTGTAAATACTGGAGGTCACCTTTTTGTTGAAATCTTTCTCCAAATATTACTAGTAGTCTAGTAGTTTCCTGGTGATGTATTGTTGGCAGATTTCTGGGAAGGGCAAGGGTTTGCAAAACAGTGTTTGTGTCGAGGCATGAATTTGTGTGAAGGGTTTCAGGCAACTGAAATAAGTTTCTAGTAGTGTTGTGCCCTTGTGCCTACATACCAGGCTTCCTCATTAACAAAAAAAGCTATTTGTCTTGTGAGACTTGTTTCTTGCATGTAACCACCAACCTGAGGCACGAGTATGTCACGGTGTTCGGGAGGCATACGGTTAAATTCGATTCGTTTTCATAGATGCTTATGTATGAGTAGTCATAAAATGAAAACAGGATGCTTAGAATGTTCAAGGTATCCTATCACTCCTTATCCTATCCCCTTCAATCATCGAACATATAAGCACTAGAATTGCTTCCGGTTGTTTGCACCAGTTCCCAGATGATGGGTTTTCTATTGCTATGTGACCTAACCTTTCAGTCGCGACCCCGTTGCAACCGAGTGCCAGGTCGGTATGCAGACCCTGGTGCCACGGCCCCGGGAAAAGCCTGTCGCATCGGAGGATTGGACCCGGGCGTTGTGGCATAGGATATCTCATCTCGATCCGGGGTGTTTATTTTGTTGTTTTATTATGACTTGGTGAGGAATCAAATTGGTTGTGATGATTTGTGCCTTACGAAAGATTACTTGATCTTTCTTTGAAGCCATCAACATGCCAATATCATGCAACCTTAATTATGGTGAAACTGGTGCCAATGGCCCGCTTTCGGTGAAGGCAACATGTGCATGCTTCGATAGGCCTTGAGTTTTTTCCAGATCCTCCACATGGCAGCTATACAGAAATGATGGTTTTATATGGTTTTCATAGGCATCGTCCTCCCGTTGCCCCCAGGATCTCCAGTGACCTTCCACAGCCTTCTAGTGCCGAGTGTGACACTTAGTTGGGTGCCTCCAAACAAAGAAAACAACAAAAAGATTAACAGAACAAAATTACTAGTATATAGGTGTTTATTATAGAAGTGAACCAGTTGATTTATTTGTGGACGGTGCTACCACTGCACCAATCGTCCACTACTATTTGATGATGCCAGACATCTCACACAGGGTTACATCCCTTTGGATTAGCAAATACCAAAATACTTTCTCTTCGAATCAATCTGTTGCTCTGGAGCTCTGCATGTGAATCCTTTACAACGAAAAGAACCTATACTAGCTGAGGCGATGTTTTTGGTAGTCTTTTCCCACGATCTACAGTCTTGCAAACTTCCAGTTCTGGCAGCATTTCAAGCATCAACACTAGAATCACTAGAACATGTGTATTTTTTGGAAGTGTTTGTTCCTCTTCTCTTCAACAAACAGTTCAGATCATTTCGACACAGGTTCAGACGTCATTTCGATGATGCAACTGCTGGCATGGTTTCTCCTTGGGTCATTCTTGGAGGGATTGGAATCCCACCCGGTGTTTTGTAGGGATTATTGGATCCCATGAACCATGGAATTCCTATGAACCAACCCAATGGAATAAGATGTGTGTGGTCAACAGTGGCTGAATTCTTATGTAAATTTAAGGTGGCATCATCCTATTTTCTTGGATGAATACTTGCTTGTAAGAAAGGCATTTCCTTGGTTGAAGCATTTTGTGGTTAGTTGGTTCCAGTTATTTTGAAAGAAGTGTGAAAAGTGAAGCTCCAATGGGGACACCAAAGCTGAAAAAAATTGTAGATATTCATAATCCTGGCAGTCATGATTGGTCCCTGGGAGGGGGATCACCACTATATAAGACAGGCGCATCAATGGAGAATGACGCAGATCTTCGGTGATAAGTGAAGGACTCAGTTGGAGTCGTCACCTTGGAAATTCTATAGGATTCGGCCCAAGTGATAGTGGTGGAAGCGGTGATATCTGTTAGTAGTGGATACGAGGGCCGATTTCCCTTGTTATACTTCCCATCGTAAATAAACACCATTCTCCAGGCGAAATATGTTTTTTTTGTTGGTCAGAATCATGTTTTGCCCATAGTTTTTTGGGGATTCCAACTTTTCCAAAAATGCTATCGTGATTTTGTTTCAACCAAAAACAGCAAGTTTCGTGACCTGGGTGACTTTTTGGAGATTTGGACATGGATCTCGGTAGCATTAGAAAGGTGACAAGAGGTGGTGACTCGTCATGCTACCAAAGTATACCAAGCACAAAGGTGAAGGTGAACGAATATGATTTGAATTTTGATTTGGCCAGATGCTTTGTTGAATAAATTAGGTACGTGAGTCTGAATAATATATGATTATGTGATCTATAGATATTATACTGATACATGATTCCGCTTAGGTTCGCTTTAGTGCTGGGATAAGGGATGCTACCAAGGGATGGTAGATGGCTGGGAATACTTCCCCAATTCGAAGGCTTAAAGGCGACTATCAGATTTGTACATCGATGATGGGCTGGCAGTTAAGGCATCCGTGCCATGGAATTGAGTTCTGTGTCCTCCATGAAATCACCTTGTATTCCCCTCACATTTTCAACATCTGAGGATGGTGGTCACGCCACCCTCGGCTGCACATGCACGGAACCACGGCCACAACAAATGATAGTTACACGGGCTCCACCATGGGATTGGTGTTCAAACATATGTGGATTCAACAAATCCCATAACTCTTATAGATTTGAGCACAACTTTGGGTTGTGGTTACAGTGGGATGCATCAAATATATTTGTAAATATACATGTATACAAATATATGTAATGAGGCATCCACTGTTTCTTGTCAACCGATCACTCTAACGAGATTGCTGGATGTAGAAGATTTTTATGTGTTTGATCTAATTTGATGAAGTATCATTGACAACAGATCTTAATGACATAGAAAAACAGATCTTGAGGCTAAAAGTATCCTTTTTCTTCCGGTGTTGGGTGGCGGATCTTGGCGGATTTGTATGGTGTTGAGGGATGATCATCACCACCAGCAGCTGAAGCTTCACCTTTTTCGATCAAAGTCTTGGCGACCTTCGGGTTTATACCGTTTGGGGGAAGGAAAGCCAGTTAGGAATTCGATAGAATTCCAATTATCCATCATATATAGATGGTAAGGATCCCTATGAACCACCTGGGATTTGCCTGGAATGGTTTGAACCGTTTCTCAAATTTCTCAAAAAAAAGATCAGGGTATGTGGTGGATACATTCAAAGGGAACATCTCAGAACCTCAGGTTTGTATCAACACGAAGCAAGAAAGGGACCCAGTAAAGATATGAAAAAATCAAGGATCCGGGGATGGTGATTCTTACACACTTAGAGAAGGATTAGATGGAAGTTAAGTACGCCACAGGTAGTACAGAAACCGTTGACAATTCATTCCAAAGATCATCCGACAAAGAAAAACAACACCAATCCAACAGGAGGTACTGCTCGAGAAAAAAAACATGTCAGGTCTTTGTTTCCTGCGCCGTGCTGGAAGGTATTTTTCTTTGCATCTCGAAAGCGATTTATTTCATCAGTCCGGCAGAATCAATGCGCGTGTGGGCGGTTGATGACGTATATAAAAAGGGCTGCAGAAGATAGCGTTACATCCAGATGATGCCTCTAAAAAACATCACCAAATTGTTTTGTGAGGTCATTTTTGACCAAGATTTTTACACAAAAAGATGTTTATATCATCAGATGATGGGTTCGGGTTCCCGTGGATGACAAGAGCGTCAGGAGTTTGGAAATAAGATCAGAGCTTTGTATGTTCACCTTTTAAGAATAAATGGGTTGGTGAATGTTGGCCCAGAAAACCTTTGTTTCGAGGCAAATGATACGTTGAAAGTTTTGATATGAACATTCGTCATTAGGGCAATTCAGAAAGCAACCTCGGCCGATATCAACAGAAATAGTCATTTGGTTGGGCCAAGCAATTCAGGTTTTTGAATCTAGATAATGTGTACAGATGACATGTTATAACCAGCCTGGAATACAGTCATGTGCCCAAATTTTCGTGATCGAATCATGTTTTGAGTTGGGGATGGCAGAATGATTATAAACATGTATATACATATACGTACATCATATCATTTGCCTGAGCCACCGCAAACCTTAGAAAGTTGTTTTGTGTTGCCTTGTGCCTTCAACATGCCGCTGAGGTGTTAACGTTGGAACCTTTTCTCCATTGATCTTTGAGATGTTCATGCCAGCTATCCCAGAGGGGTTTGGTTTGGTATGGGTTTGTCAAAAGAATATGAAGCCGGTGACAGACCAACTTCCCGTTGAACAAAAAGGTTAGGTCCTTTCATCGGTGGTTGTCCAGTTTTTGGGGTGAATCCTTTTCCCAGCTCTGAACTCTAAAGGGCACAAGCTGGCGATGATGGATGATTGTCAAAGATTTGGCCAACAACCAAATGGTATGGTGGGAATATCCATGGAATATCTCAACTGATGACTTCCGGATGTTTGTGATGGAGGCTCCAAATTCACTGGGGAGGAATGAGAAATCCCTTGCGCTTAGGTCTTATTAAGTGGATATTGTGTGTTTGCTTGCGTATGATTGTTTGTGTTGTGTGGTTGTGTGCGTTTTGGGTGTGTATTGATATTCTTGGACAAGAAGTATAGTCTAGTTGATTCTGCATTGTTCCAAGATACATCCAAATGAGTGTGTATTGAGAGATACTAAAGCCATGTGTTTGCACCTTCAAAAGCGGAAGCTTGACAGTTTGACTCGGATGACTACTCCTTTCGGGGGGCGGTTGGAACTTCAGGAAAACCTTCCCAGTTGAATGGCTTCACCGACCAAAACCGAAAAATGTTGGCCAAAATTATCAGCCGGATCTACCCCACACCCATCAACATCGGCTAAATGAAGGTTTTTTGGGGGATCACCAACAAAAAATGTAATTAATAATCCTGGTGGTGACTGGCATCCTGGGTGGGGGGGGGGGGGGTAGGTTGAACAAATATCAGGGGTGGAAGTTTCTTCAAATTAACCAACTCGACCAGGCCATACCACTTGAAGTACACTGCGCTGGGGAAACCCAGTTTCAGCCGTATCGGGACCCACAAAAGACAACATACGAAGTCCATGCGGGACAAAATCCGGCGAAACCTTGTAGAATGGATACAACGTTGTAGTCAATTGATACGATGTTCATGGGATATTTATTTACACAAACATACCATATCAACTGGTTTTCCGGATTTTGTTTGTCAACTGTACAGAGGGGTCTCAGATGGAAATGTGACGGATTTTTTGTTTGTTGGTGCTTTGACATTGGTTCTACTTTTAGACAAGGAAGTAGTGAATGGTGGACTCCAAAAGTCCTTCTTACGAATGGAGGGAGGTTTGCTTGTTTTCCTTGACGACTTGCCCAAGTTGATGTTGTGATAAGCATTGGTCTTATCTCAAAAAGGTGAGAATTTGGGATGCTTTAGCAGGATCTGAGCAAATTCACCTGATTTTCGGTTTCTAAGGTACAATCTGCATATCTTACATGCACCATTTGCAGCGTGCATCATTGAACCCTATTTTTGAATGCAGGTACAATTACTACAACCATCACTGGTGTCTCACCGTTGAAAAACCCCTGACATGTTGGACATCCCTTAAAAAGAAAATGTTAGGGAAATGTGTGCCGCCTTATTGCAACCTATCGTTAAAACGCATCTCTCTCTTTTCCAGAATCCAAGGTTAGTGTTTGCTTGGTGGGGTGGTACTTATCTTGGTCTGGAAACTTGGAAGATCTTGGAATCCAGGAAATCCAAGTCGTCTAAGATGGGATGTGTTTTGTTCGTTGAAGTTTTTGTTGGGTTCCTGGAATGAAAAATGTTGCGAGATGTAAAACTACAAGCAAATCCGTTTTTTTTCTTCTCAGAGCAAGGTGTTTGGGAATGTTAGAAGGAACTATGAAATATGATGAAAAGAATTGGAGTTTCTTGACTGAAATCAATTCAAGCGTCATTTGGTTTGTTTGGGTCAAGTGAGTATACAAAAGACGATGGTCTCCAGCGATTTCATGATTTATTCCAAGGTTTGAACGCCGCACGTTTCGGACCCTTAGTGGAAGGCAGATGCAGGGTGGGATGTAATCGACCTGGAAGGTGGGGTGGAAGTCGTTTTCCATAAGGAAAACGATCAAAAAAAGGTGGTACTACTGTTGATGGAAGAAATCCGGCTAACCAGTTGAGGTTGTTAGTTTTTTCTGATTGTTGAGAGGATTTTTATACATCCCAGATGTTGCCGGATTGCTTCCATCAGCAATAGTACTGGGATATCATTGGATGATTTGTGGAACTAGTCAGTTTTGACCATTTGTTCATCCAATGTTTGGTTGGAAATCATCAAAATGGATGAATTTCAGACTCCCTTCATCCTCACCCTTTCCTCACAGCCAAAAGTTGAGGCCGTGTTTTTGCAGGGCGAGATATACATCCCATGTGGTTGGCCAGATGGTTGAAATCTTGCATGAGCTGGGATGTTTACATACATACGTAGTTTTTATATACTTACACGGTCCCGTATATATAAGTATACATAGCCCCTTGTAAATAACGAGATAAACCACCAACCCTTAACAACTGGTTGCAGGTGGAAACCGCTGGATTTCTCTTCACAGTTCCCAAGCACTTTGCTGCAGGTCCTTGGATCTTCACACGTAGTCTTGCGGGTCCTGTGGGCGTCACACTTGGGGTCCAGTGGCTGAGTTTGGTGTTTGCTTGAGTCAAAGGTTGGTGAATGAGGTGCTGTGAAGGGATTGTCGCATGGCAAGTGGCATGGTAAGTTGTATATGTTTGAGTCTTGGAAGCGTCATTTTTGTTGAGTTGGCAGACTTAATATTGACTTTCAAGACACAAAAGGCATAATATTTCAAAACCTTCACCCAACCGAACTTGTTGTACTTGATAGTTTGGGATTGGAAACGCCTCTAAAATCAGATTGAAGAATTTAAGGCAGTACATCATAGCATTTTTCCAGGTGGAAGTGACCAAGTCCACCGCACCCTAACTTCCTACACAGCAAAAACATCTACGCAAAGCGCTGTAGATGCTGGTGGAGTAGGAGATTTCCTGAAAGAATTAAGATCTAGGATCCTGATTCAGCTGGGTGAAGATTTTTAATTTGCCCAGGTACCCTTGATCAATCAGGTGGCATGTTTGGGACCTTTGAGCTTTTCGAGTATAATTGACGGTGACGTCAATTCTGGCTGATAAGAGGATGCTTTCCTGAAATCACTTATACATTCTGTGACTGACACCATTTTCTTGGTTGCATGTATATGTTCTCCCATATTCAAAATATCCTTTAAAACAAACCTCAAAAAGCAAGCTTTCCAAGGGAGGTTTCACTGGAGGTTTCATGTTTCATCCATTTTTTGCGGAAAATTTTGACCCTGAAGACTTGAAGAACGCGTCGCTGAGGCCACGGGTTTAGCCCTTGCAGATGGTATCGCTGGGATGGGACCATGGCATCTCGACATTTTTTTGGGGGGGGAGGAATGATGTAAGGTGGCAGGCAGGATGATCCGGTTGAGGGGCATTAGGGCGATTTAGGGTTTAAGTATTTAGACATTTCAGGGTTGACTGATTTTGTTTTGAATGGCACGAACTCTTGAATCACTTTTAGAAGGCAGAGATTCTTGATGAGAATGGATGAGATATGATGAGATGATTTCACCACCAAAAAGATCCTGTCAACTTTTTATCGAATAGTCTTTGGGACGAATGAGCTGATTAAAACAAAATGGTTCGATGAGTGATGAAGCCGTTTCGTGCACGTGTTCTGAATGTTTAATGTTTTCTGTACCCCTTAAAAAGTGGCAGATGTAAAATTTGGCGAACATTTTTTAAAAGAGGTGTTGAAACCACCACCAACATACCAACTTACATATGATTCTCATTGAAGTAAAATAGAATTCTGACGATTGTATTGGACCACGTGGAAAGCACCCTTGAATTTCTGGATATCATGTTTGTTTTTTTCAAATGGCATATTGGATGAATACAACCTTTCCAATATCTTCCCGGCGTGCACTGTACCCTGAGGCCCAGTTACTGGTTGATGATCTTTTGCTACACAGGAGAAAGGGGAAGTTGAGCATCCAGCATTCGGCAAGCACCGCTGTCATGAAACATGATCCTGGTCTTCAACACAGTGGCAGTAAGCAGAGACACACAGACTTCAAAGAGAAATTAGTCAGGAAATGATTTTCGCACATGTTAGAAAAATATGATTTGTTGTCATCCATTGGGGGAATGTTAGCAACGAGGCAACTCTTGGAAAATCACTCGTTTTGTTGGAAGTTGGCACCTGGAAGAGGTTCTGTGAATCCCACAAGTACATACAAGTACAGCATTTGGATCTCATGAATCATAGTAATTGAATAAGATGGCTCGGGCAATTGTTTATTCAAGATGATGCAGAATTGATGAAATATCCTGGTCTCCGGTATCCTGATTGTTTTGGTGTTCAGGCGCAAAAATCCAGGTTGACAAGATACACAACCAACGACCAGCATATCATACTAGTCCCGGGAGCAAAAATGCCATCCCAAATACCAACCTGTCTTCCAACGCCTCATTTTCTAGGGTCTGACAGGGTTTGCTGCATTATGCCTTTGGATTTTTTAAGACATCACGACCATATTATCTGAAACATTCTAAAACCATTGTAATCAACCTTTTTAAGTGCCTTTGGAGACTGTATTTGACTGCCAGGAATGTCTGCCTTCGACGTCGCTTTGGCACGACGGAAACTCCTACCGTAGCTCGGGAGAAAAGATGGGGCAACAATTGTTCACAGGTTTGCCACTGCTTGCGCAACCCCTCTCAATCCATCCTTGCAGAAGCAAGCAGTTGTTTTTCCTTTCAAACATGGATGTGTTGTTTTTTGGGACGATGGAAATTATTCTTTTGGGATCATGGAGATGTTTGTGATTTTTGTTTGTCCATTGTAAGCAATTCCTAAAGTTCTGGCGTTTGTTCGCCCAAGTAGAAAACCTTGAACCGGTGGAGCCCCGTTTTAGTGGTTGATGATCACCATGGATTGTGTATCCAAATGGATGCCTCATTGGCCTTGAGTTGTTTTTCTAATGTGTCAACAAAGGTGATGGCGTGATGACATCATTCAAGTTAAAGGAACTATTTGAAGTGATGAAACCCACTTGTACAAACATCAGATGTTTAGGTGTTCAAGGCAACCAATCAAAGTCAGACAAGTGACTTTGGATTATTCTATGTATAGGGTACAGTATACAGATATATTTATATTTAAAAACTAGTGATGTACAGGGGATATTCCATTTCAACACAGCTGATTAGTCCGATAGTTTCAAAAATACCTGGCCTTACGCCAACAGAAAGGAATATGCCATCTTCTGCCAAGCAAAATAACCCACAGCTTTGAGGCAAACACCATCCAAAATTGAATCGACCTTTAAAATTGCGCTGGGAATGCGTTTCTGCCATGAGGGGAGAAAAATTCTTTCAGAGTTGGACCGACCATGCGATGATAACAGCGTTCAATGACAACATCAGCAACTCGAGGTCACATCCAAGTTTTGTGGAACAAGTGATGTTAAAGAGATATTTGAAGCATCTTCAACTCTATTTTTGCCGAAGCTCAGGCCATGGCTTTTGAAATGGAAATTAGGTGTGGGGACTAAGAGGGGTTGTTGAAACACAGAGGACGTGTTGATCACGATGGTCATGCCAAGAGCTTATGTGATGATGAGGATGCTGATGATTCCACTGTCAATGCACCTATTCAATCTTGAAAGCGAGTTCAACAAGAACCGCTTGTGGGTTTTTGGACCTTCTAGTCAGATAGGTGTTTTCCCCATACAATGCGGGTAGCTCAGTTGACATTCTTAAGTTCTTCGAAACTGGATTTATATAAGTATGGCTACTTGAGATGGAACTTGCATCTTGACTCACAGATGCTTTTGCTTCCAAGGCATCAGTGGCCTTATTGTGGCATCTCTATTGTTTGGAGTGCCCACCCCAGTCTTGAGGATTTTTTTTGTTCATCTTTATCTGGTAAGGAAGGGTAGATTTGGAGTCGAGGTTACATGGATGATTCGTTGAGAGGGGTTTTCAAAGTGATATTTTGTGTGATGCTTCTGGATGCTTCCAGCATGTTCTATATATCAAATTACTATGCATAGCTATAAAAGTACGTGCAATAAAGATTTGATACAGATGTTATTTGTGAAATCCCTTGTTAGTAACATTAATTCGATGGAGTTCTTTGAAGAAACACCCTCTCTCAAAAAGCATGGACCGAATGGTGTTGCTGTCCCTCATCAAGTTGCGTTGATGTCCTAAGGTGCTGAAAGGTAGATATTTGGAGAAGAACGCCACCAGACTCATCTTGGAGAGTGATCTTGGAAGCTGAGATTTGATCGCCGATTTGGAAACGCCGCTCCGAAAAAAGAGGTTTAGGCGTTTCTTTTGGAAACCTCCATGCTCGACCTGGTGGTGTCTGAGGTTGATGATTTGAAAGCCATTGTGAGGGTTATGACATAATGCTGTTTGATGAAATGCCCATAATTTCGGCAGATTCAAAACACACTGAAATACTTGGATTTGCTTCCATTAGTCAACAATTATTTATCGGCATCCGAGTTGACTAGAGTTTCGTGAGGTCTTAATCTTATCGCCGCCGACACGCACAGGATAGTAGCTCTGCATGTCAAGTGAATCTGTATAAAAGCTCATCATGCCACCTTGAAATCCATCAAAATCAACCCAACCAATGAGATAATTACACATTCTACCACTGCACATCTTGTCCACCTGTGGTTTCATCAACGATTTAGCCACAGGATACATATACAGCAACCTCCACGCAAAGCATTGGCTTTTGGTTCTCAGAGCCGTTGGCTATTGAAAATCCTAAGAAACAAATCAGATCCAACAGACTGGCATCATATTTCTGATTCAACAAACGGCTTCTCACCGATCAAAGATGGGCATTCTCAAATCCATTGCAGAGGTTGGGATATGAAAATTGGTGAACATGGGAACCTGGGTGTGGAAAAAAATCCAAAAGTCATCAACACTACTCAGTTGTGGTTTATTCTAAAACAGATTTGCATCTTGGGTTGACAACACTTTGGATCAATAGGACATTGAATTCCAACATGTCACATTAAATCTGTTCATTGTCAGGTGTTCCTTTTCTTGAAAAGACAAGGACATCCAATCCTCTCAAAGTTTTCCCTACCAACAAATGGGTATAACTTCACCTAGGACCTGAGCATTCAAGGCCAGGGCACACGTCACCAAGAACGACCATGTTAATTCACATCTTTTCCCTAAAATGTTCCCTTCATGTGACACCGGCAGCAACATCATGTGTTCTCTTCAATCTAACACCACTATAGCGTCAAAGACCACTATAGCGGAGCAGTATCATCATTACCTCCCGTAAGAATTGTTGATCATCCAAATGCCCGGCATACCACCTTCGGTATACCTACAGTATATAAAATGATGTCGGGGCTGCCAATAATTCAGGAATGGGAAGTGGATATAAAGATATCCTGAGATAGCAATATCCAGCTATTAATTTCCAGATGGGTAGTGGGATTATAGGTACTGATACTTGAAACCCCTATCTAAATGAGACACGCGCTGGCTACCATAAACGGTTCAATTTCCTTGCAGGTAATTCCAACCTAATACAGATGTTTGCACATGTGAGAAGCCTTAAGGGTCGGGTCAGGTCAAAAGCATCTTGAGGATGTACGCCTTCATGTCAACTTTTGTTTTCTGCATTGGCCCTTTTTTCCTGCATGTTTTTCTCCGGATCGGTGGAAAGTGGCTGATGTTGGCGCCAAATCCAGGAGACTGGTCTCTGGTCAGTTCCACCACGACATCATCAGGCATAGGATTTCAGATTCCGAGTGATCGAAGTTTAGACCAATTTGTTTCCATGGAAAGAATTTTAGTTTGGGAAGTTTGATTCAAGTTTCATGCATGTTTTTTTTGGAGTTTGCCTCGTTTGATTCAGGTCTTGACTGGACCAACATCCTTTGAAGAAGAGTTGCCCAAATGTCCGGATGCCATGGATGTTGAGATGGTTCCGAGAAAGGGAATAGAACATCAAGCCATGATCTGTGAGGTTGTTCATGATGTCAACTCAATCACTCGATCTGTTAAAAGAAGTCCAATCTATTCAGTTGAACAAACATGTCATCATATCATGGGTTTTACCATCATTTCAGGGACCCCGTGGTAGCATGACTTCCCTGAATTCTTGCAGATAGGTAGATTTCTTATCTTTTCGCAGCGGGGACAAGTTCGTTGATGGTATAGTTAACATGTTCCCTGAAAAGGGACCATTTTTAACGGAAATTTAATCTTCTTACAACCCTCAGTTTTTAGGGGAATGTTAGTTTTCTATAGTTTTCTGGGGGGTTATGTGTTTTTTCTTCACTCCTTCGTTTCCCCTAGTTTGGACAGGTGTCCCAAGAGGTCTGAACCTCATAGGCTTGGCAATCCCCACAAAAACATGGTAAAAAACAGGAGTTGAAAAAGGATGGTCGCCTTTTTTGGAGGATGGTCACGGATTACTGAGACTGCCAATGTCTATGTGAGAAATCTCAGACCTTAATGCTGTTGCTGGATGCCCAGGTTTCAATCGGCAGGGCCAGGTAGCGTTCCTGTTGGCACGTCGTTGGGGTCGTTGCAGGTTGCTTCACCTACAAGATGACAGGGATGTTTGAGATACGATTATACGAGCTGATAAAAGAACATATATAAGATAGCTTCAGAGTCCGCATTTTTCTTGGTTGATCTAGTAATAAGCTGGCATAAAATAGTGGAGTGGAGTGGTGAGGTTGATTGTACCTTTCAGATATACAAACATATAGCAAGCTGGAAATCCATGATGTTCAGTACAAGTAGGAAATGAACTTCAGACGGGTTCAATTTCCATTTTGCTATTGTTCATTGACATGCCACCTGCCCTGAGTGAGTGCCATCTTCAAAGATTTCCTGCAACAGACCAATCCCTCTGGGAGCAAGCTCCGCGTTCGTGGTCCCCCCGTCACATGGTATGGTCCCTCACACGGACCTTGTCCTTGTTGTTGTCCTTGTTGTCCGTGTCCTTGTTCTTGTTGTTGTTGTTGTTGTTGTTGTTGTTGTTGTTGCAGCAGTAGTAGTACCAGTGGACTAGTTCAAGTACTACTAGTAACTAGTATTTGAATGTATTTGAACTATTAGTACTGCATGGATTATGAGCCACTTTAAAGATCCTGAATGATCAACCAGTAGTTCGTGGAATGGTAGTGACACTGGGTGTTGAACACCTTGCCATGATTGCTGTGGAGGTATGCAACATGTCGGTGTTGCCAGTGAACAAGGAGAAAGATGCAATACTTGACAAGTGGTCAGCCCAGTTGCTGGGAAGTTCTACCATAAAACGGCTGTGCCTACATCGATAGGGTTGCTCAAGTGCGTACTTTTGTCCCTTTGGATCTGACGCCTTATGGTTTCCTATGTGGTATGTTTTCCGAATGGTTCATTGAGATATGCCGACTCTATAGCCATAGGATCTACATTTCTCTAATTACGTTGGATACACTCCCCAAAACCCACACTTCGCACCTGACAGGAGGCCTTTGTAAAAGGAAACTCATCTTCCAACCCCAGTGTTTCAGGTGCTATGTTAGTTTCAGGGAGGGTATTCATGGATATTTATTTCTGCGCGTTTCATTCAGCTGTGCCTCTCTTCAGTACGTGCAATGGGGATCCAAGGCGTATGGAACGTCTACAAGCCGACATGCAGTTGCGACCAAAGATGCACCTTGATTACAGCAAAAATCAGAGGTATCCCAAGTGTGTGTTGTTGTGTGGAAGTTGGATGTTTGATTTCATGATAAAACTCATCAAATGAATGGTTTGGTTTTTGTTGTTCATATTTTTTTTCCTTAGCATGAATTCTGATTGATCGGTGTCAAACAAACAGCCAATGATATGAAGTGAATCTGCAAAATGATTTTGAGAGATTCGTTTTGTTTTGTTGGTGAGTTTTGCAAGCATGCCATGATGTTTGTTTTTTGGTGATGTTTGACCTTTATACGATCTAAAAGAGGTTGGATGAAGAGAAAGGTTTTACCAGGATGGTAGCACAATGTGGAGTTTAATGTGTTTTGATTTGGATGTGAAAAAACACAAGAAAATAGAAACATGTATATCACCAAAGTTTAACATAGACCCTGAAAAATGGTGGTTGGAAGACAAGCCTTTCCTATTGGGTTTCGTAACTTTTCAGGGGCGAGCTGTTAAACTTCTGGGGGGGTATGTGTATGTGCTTCCCCCAAATCATACAACATTTGTTGCCCTGCAAGCTGGACCAAATGTCAAAGTCTACCGCAGGTAAAAATTCAGATTCTTCACTTAGGGTAGCTAAGAAAGGGATGATGATTTCTTTGACACAAATTCAACAACATGTTAACTATCCTGTAGTTAAGTAGTTTCACCATTCAATTCGCATTCTTATGTTTGATGTCTGTTGCCGCAGAGGTACCTGGGAAGCCAAGATGTTTGGTAGCTCAGACCCTTTGTGGATCATGGTAATTCGAGAAAAAAACCCAAGGCATTCGGATGAGGTTTAAGGATCAAGTCACTCAACATTGAAAAGAACAGGCGAAGCGTTGATATGGATCAAAGGGGGAAATGATAGAAGTTTGATCCCCAAATAAGAACCGCCAGTTCATCCAATTCAGACCCTCTTTGAACCCATTATAAGTCGCAACCAATCAGTTTGACAAGCAAATTGTTGAGAATATTTTGTTTTTCCAGGAAAAATGTGTTTTTTGATGTCACTTCGGTGGAGTTCCAACCAGCTTAGGTCGCCAGTCAGATCGACAAGGTTCGGCGTGTTACAGCTTTGGTTGCATCATGTTGTATCATATCTTGGTCACTGGGAAACGGTTGTCCTCGTGAACTTCAATGTATATAAACTCAACATAGTTCAACGATTTTTTCGGCGTTCTCTGCTTGGGGAAATTTGAGTTCATGACCAGAACGACCGATACAGAAACAAGCCTCCTGCGCATACTTATACCACGTAGTCTCCTGCCACACTGCATGAACTGTCGAATTTTATGAATTTTGTGCGGCATCAGTGTTGGCAAAGACCAGCAATGTGACATCATATCAGCTGTCTAGGGATAGCGATGTTTGATAAAAATCGGTTGAAGTCACCAGCAAGAAGAGGGTGGTATTCAACTAGCAATGTATCTTAAATCTATGTTTTCGCAAGTGCATGCTTTTCCAGTCGAAAAAGTGCAAAATATGGATTGACAAGGTATGTTACTCAACGGATAGGAACTGTTTGGATGAGGGTATCTACGAATATCCGACAACCTCTTTTTGGAAATCAAGTTTTTCGAGGAGCTAATGGTACCACCATGGGTTCGATGAAGAAGATGTTGCATCTTGCGGGTTATGATTAGGGATATGATTCGTAGTTGGGTATTTTGCCCTTGAAATCATCACCACGGACGAGTTTCGAAGATGTTGGAAGAAATTGGCCGCAAACCTTGAAGAAATGATACCCAGCATAGAGGAGCATATGTTTCACAGCAGTGGGGAAAAAACACCAACTACTCCCCCGAAAACTAACATGGAACCTGATAATCACTCTTTGAAAAGGTGATTGATCTTCCGAACCTTCATTTGTGGGTTCCATGTTTTTTTTCTTTCGGGGGTGTAAATAGTTAAAACATATTTCACTGTTTTGCGATAAATGTCTCTAGCTTGATTATGTCTTTCAGACATCATCACATCAGAATCTTGTAAATGTTTTTTTGTCTTAAGAGTGTATGTCATACCGGCATGCCCACCCCTACATATAAATACATACTGTAACACATAATATATAGCATATTCATTTGATATGTTACATGTATATACACCTGCCTCCATTGCTGTCCCTAAGTCCAACCTGATGTTGAAGCGTTGTCATGTCCAAATCCACATCCCCCGCAACGTTGAAGCGTCTCCTGCAAGGCCAATTCGATGTCAGAGGATGAGCTGAAAAATCTCGAACAGAAAGCAGAGGTGCGATTGAACGGTTGGATGGGTGAAAAGGTTGCGGATCGAAAAAGAAAAAGCAACGAAAAAACGCAGCGCAGGAGTTTCAAACAAACGTCTGACCGTGAATCGTTTCTTGTGATGAACTTTCTGAGGATTCAATTTGGAAGACGGGATGTTGTCGGCCACATCTTTGGCGACAAACATGTTTCTTTCCGAAGAAAATATGCCAAAACCAATTTCACGTGGTTATTCCTGTTTAATGAATATATGAATACATTGTTTTATCTGCACATGATAAGCACATATGTTTTCTTGTGGAGGGGATGCTTGCTTTGGAAGGGGTACTTTGAGAGTTTGTTCACGTTGATTTGTTGGAAAATTTATTATGTGTGGATCTATTTCCTATAGCTAAAAGGCAGGTTTTGGAGGGTAAAAGATGCTAAGGGATTGGAGTCATCAACTTTTCCAAGGGCGCATTCCCCCCTCCAAAGGCGTCCGCAGCACCCCGTTTTCGGGTTGTTGGAATGTGTATGAAGTCACTCCTCTTGGCTGAAACGCCTTGCTCAGCTTTGGATGTATGAAATAGTCTACAAATTAGTGGGATCAGCTGGGTATCAACTGGTGCAAGGGTTCAGCCAAAAAAGGTAGGCTTCCTACATGTTGGTCAAGGAGTTCTCTTGGAGTTTGCTGGAATCACATGCTAAACAGTCTTCGAAGTAGCTGAAGTTTATGGTCGAAAAGTTCCTACACAATCCAAGCAAAAGACTGGTAAAATCTTGAAGGGCTAACTCTAGTTCCATCAAAAATTGGGACACATGTCTATATATAGAATATATGTATTATATGTATCTTTAGAGATAGTGACACCAACCTGCCAAAAATATGCACAATCTCACCCCAAACGAAATTCTATAAGTAGACTTTGATGTTTTTTTTGTGTTTTGGTTGGTTGGAAAATTTGTGAATCTTCGTCCCTGACAGTGAATCATCCTGTATTTCACTTCATTAGGTGGAGATGTTTCACCCAAGTCTTTCTTTGACATGGCAAAAACAGAAGAAACAGAGGTGGAAGTTTGTAAGATTAAGTATGACAAAAAAAGACATACAAATGTATATCTCATATATAGTTATGCAGATACATGAACTGTGTATAGCCAAAGTCTTCACTATTTAGCAAAGCTATCTTCAGTTCCACCCCATTTTTTGGCATCGATGGCAGGTCTACGAACTAAGACATCTGGAGATCTGATGTTAGGGGTCAATGGCATGGCATGCCGGAGTCTGTGTGCGGTCAAAATGTTCAATGAATAGTCATTGGAATCTTAGAGGATACTCATTTACATGTAGTTGATATGCCATTTTCTTCCATTTGCCCAATGCGATGTTTCACAAATCTGTTCATTTTGTTTTGAAGAAGTTCCGAATGTCGTCCAATGATCATTGATACTAGTAGGGAAATCCTACTGAAATATGGGCCAATACTTCAGGACTAGGGTTGGTGAATGATTCTATCATATGTTATTTTGTTACAACCTGATTTGTTGGCAACAATCCATTCATATCCATTACCCTATGGCAACGCAGGACTTTGTGAAAGCATACTTGGCCTATAAGAAAGAACTCCTCAATTGGCACTCAGCCGGACGCCTCGGAGAATCACTATCATCACAAGCGATGTGGAGTCGAGATGGAGCATGTCACAAGCTAAATGGAGACGTTGATTCCATGATAGTGCTAGTATGAAGATGTATAAAGATGTTGCTGACTTGGCCAAAGATGATCAAACAAAGATCAAACATGATCAAACATGTATGAATATTAACATATGACTTATTGGGAAAACTAGTTTAAAAGTTTGTTCACCATTTTAGCTACAAAATCCAAGGGCGTATTTGGGTCGGCAAAAGTTTTGCTAGCAAGCCGCTTTTTGTAAGTTGTCATGAGTTGGAACTGCATAGTCTCCGAGTTCGCTGGATGGAACGTGCGGTTACCGTTGTTCTAAACGGGCGAAAGTGACAAAATGCAAATCAAAGATATTCCAGAAAATCTTTGTTTTTTAATGTTTTTAATCAATTGGATAGTCTATGTGTATGTATATATATATATATATTTGTCGAAGGAAGTTTAGAAGTCTAACTTCCGACAATATGTAGAGTTGAAAAGCAGAGTCGCACAGCAGTCATGTCACTAGCAAGAAGATCAACATCAATCAAGTCACTAGCAAGAAGATCAACATGCGTGTAGAGTCGCTCGCAAGCAGTTCAACGTGCGCGAAAAATGTTAGTGAAGTCGCGAATCGCTGTGTTTTCTCAATGAATCGTGCTCCCTGATGTTCGAAAAGTAGGCTCGCTAAAGCGGCGGGTGCGGAGG